>RJWJ010001089.1:0-150845 GCA_004363605.1 Indri indri
AGGCAGGACCTGTGCACCTGGACTTCAGGAATGGGGCTTTCTAGTATTCCTCACAATGGCAATTAAACTTTGTCTTGTATCTGTGGTTGGTCTTAAGCAGGAGTTTTCTCTCCTTCCCCCAGTAGTAGCAGACTTATGTTTGGTATGTTTGTGGGATCCAGGGCCCAAAAAAGTTCCCTGTCCTTCCTCTGGAGGTAGAGAGTTTTGCTTATATTCCACCCCCCCCACCCCAGGAGCAATGGATTTTTCTTGAGTCCTGAGTACAAGAGAGTTCCCTATCCTTACCTCAGAGGCAGACGAGTTTTGATTCTACTCCTCCTCAGAAGCAATAGATTGTTGCTTGTGCCATGAAAAGTGAGAGGGTTTCCTAGTCCACCCTTAGCATATTAAGGCTCTTTCTTCATAGGAGAGAAGAGTCTGAAGAAGCTGGCAAGGAAGCCCTTCCCTTCGTTATTTTTAAGAACACCCAGTATAGACGTATGGAAAATAGCGTATGTGTGAATGCAAACTCCCCGTGTCAGGGAAAACTAGCTATTCCAAATGGAAATACAACTTTAAACTTCTTCCTAACTGTATCTTACGTTGAAATTAAGCCAGTCTTTTCATTGTTCCCATATATGGCATATTCAAACCTACATTTGTCTTTTCTTATGCTGTCCCTCTTGCATAAAAAGCCCTCTTTCCTTCTATATAAATTCCCAAATCCTTCCTAGCAAAGCTCAACTATTATTTCCTCCTTGATAATTCTAGCCAACTTGAATTTCTTCCTTGATGTTCTCCCTTGTAACTTATCTTTAGTATATTATTGCCTACAATTTGCAAGTGGACATTTAAATGTGTACCAGTTAGTGTTTTATTACACTGTGTTATATTATTCCCTAATTGTGTCACAGGACCTAGCCAGGTATACAGTAGGTGCCCAATGCACTAAAATTTAGTTAGAAAAAATATATTAAGTTCCTCTTGTGTCACATTGACTGTAATAACAAAACAAACACAGAAATTGCAGCTTCTTTTGATTAGTGTGTGTATGGTATTAGCCCATTAGCAGATTAGTACATTAATTTGACAAATTAGCTCTGAAGGCAGTGTAACGTTGAAGAAAAAGTATAAGTATTAAAACCCAATGGCTCTGAATTGCAATCTTGGCTCCACCATTTATTGGTTGTGTGACTTGTGGCAAGTTACTTAACTTCTCCTGAAGATTAAATGAGATAATATTGTCTACTTGGGCATAGGGAAGATGGTCCAGAATGAAGAGACATAAAACAGGTTAAGTTTGCTGGGTACAAGAGAGGGCAAAATCCTGGAGTGTTGTTTCAAAAGGGTGAAGCCAGAAAAGGATGTTACTGTGTGTATGTGTGTGTGTGTGTGTGTGTGTGTGTGTGTGTGATGATTTGTATGTTTTATCTGCGTGTATTTATGGATTTGTATCTGTGTAATGGTTTGTTTTTGCCTGGTTGTTTTTGTTACTTTTTTGCATGTGTTTGATTGGTGTATGTATCCTGTGAACATCTGAGTTGTGTGTATGTGTGCACGTACTTATCAGGGTACTGGGATTCTTTTAAGGCTTTGGTAATCTATGGACTCTTTCTTACAGGGTAAGCTTGTGAACAAAAAGAGGTACTTGTTGACTCTAAGAAAATTACAGGCTAGACTGGAATTTGCTCTGATACTTCAAGGCCATCTCCTTGATTAATGCCTCCTCCCTATTCCCACCCCCACAATCTATGTTACCTTCTAATTGCTCTGAGCCTCACTCAGGCCACTTTTCTACAAGAGATAAAGTTCTGGTGAGGAATTATTGGGACCATACCATACCTTTCCTTTGAGTGAGTGGCAGATGAGGTATTACGGAACAGGGGGATTTGCTCCCCCTCCCTGCTCCTCTTCTGTAATTGAAGAATTGTAGTTCAGGCCTCAGTTCTATTATGTTTGCCTGCCTGGAGGTCTGCTTTCCATCCTTTTAGGGAAATTTCAGGGTGGGACACAGAGCCTGGACTTGTTCACTTTTGGAGAAAGGCTTTGCCTCCTTCAGAGAAAGCCTCTGGCTATAGGTTAGGAGGCAAGAAATTGAACTAGTCAACAATATTTGTGGACTGCTTTAGAAACTCAGCCTTACTCCTGTGTTCCAGTGAGATGGCAGGGGAACCTTTGTAGGCAGGCCTTGACTCTGATTCATTCATTCAGCAAATATTTGTGAGGTACTTGCTATGCATAGGTATAGCTTCAGGAACAGAATTCTACCTCACCAGACTATCCCTTTTGACATGGGCCTTTGGGAGAGAATGGCTGGGAGTGACTTGTGGTAGGAATGGCGAATCAGCCCATGAGGAGAGCAGTGGACTTCAAGATGCTGCCGGAAAGGAGTAACCCTGTACCATTCCATAATCCCCAAAGTTGGGGTTGTCTACTGGTCATGGTTCTGCTTTTGTTTCTGCCTTTGTTTCCAAGTTGGCTACCCCATCATGGTAAATTCTGTGGACCCTAGTTTCCCTTTCTTCCTTGTTTCCCTCCTATGCCTCAAAGGCATTGTTTGAATCTCCTAGGGAACAGCAGTCCTTGAACCCCAAGGTGTTTCTATGCACTGTAGCCACCGAGAGTCTGAATTCTGCCCTTCACTTCAGCTAATGCAGGGTTGGGAGTGGCTTTTTCTGAGCCAGTACCTGAAGTACACACACTTGAGAGGGAGAACACATTGGTTCTGGTCTAGTGCTTTCTGCAGGCCCAGTAACAAATAAATATCTCCCTGCTGTAGCCCTTGAGGAGTTAGATGTGAACAATATCTAAGGTCCCTTCTATTCAGAAATTCTATGATTACTTCTAAAGTGATTGCCTCAAGCCTCTTCAAAGTGCATTACCAAGCAGTAGGGACAATGTAGAATAGATGTCTTCTCTGAGAACTGGAGTCCTTGTCTTTTCCTTACAGGTTTGAAAAGGAAGGGAGCTGACATTTATCAAGTGTGCTATGAGCCAGGCACTCTCTTATATTGTCCATTATTATTTCAATAATAGTTCATAACTTGAAGAAATTTGGGGAGAATGAAGTAAGCATATATATGAAGTACTAAGTACAATGTTCAGCAGAAAGTCTGTATTCAATAAATGTGATCCTCTGGCTCCTGCTTTGGCTCTTCTCCCCCAGCTCACCACCCATTGAAGAGACTAAGAAACAAAACTTCAGAGGGTTTAAGTAACTTCCCAATGTCACCCAGGTTTCCAGCTCCAGAGGCCATGTGTATCCTCTTACATTACGCTACCACTGCAGGGTAAAGTCTGCAGTCATTGCCCCTGTGGCCCTGGTCCAAGCTGGATTTGTGTGGACACCTACCTTCTGGCCCAGTTCCTCTTTGTGATCCAGGCCTGTGTTTGGGAGGTGGCAACCCAGGGTTTTCAGGTGTCACACAGATTTCCTCTGTGGGATGATAACTGGTCCCTCAAAGCTTGAACCCTCCATCTGGACATCGTTAACATTAGATACTCATTCTGGGACAACCATCCCTTAGGGAAGTCCTCTAGTCACCCAGACAAGGGTTCTCTGGAACCCTTGATTTCCAGCTGTGTTCTGATGCAGGTATGGGAAGATGGTCTTATGGGAAAAGAGCCAAAGGGGCCACTTTCAAATAAAAAGAAAGGTACGTTTGTTTGCACAGGATTGATTTCAAAATTATATTCTTGACTGGTAGAATATTGAGCACTGGAGGTAAGAGTGGAAAATATGGGAATAGCTACAGAGATAAGAATGAACACTGATCATAGGCAAGGAAAGCTTGGGCTTGCCTACCAAGAGGTATGGTCATTGACCCACATGTTAGTAGGGCCAAACAGGGGAAGTTGCTGAGGTGAATGACAGAGAACTGATCTTAGAGGTGACTTCATGACTTGAAAATAATCATCTTATGAGATCATCATTTGTTCTACAGTAGCCCATGCTGTCCTTTACTTAGTAGAAAGGGCCATGGAGTTCTGTTTCTAGTAGTGGAGATGGTTTTGCATGGAGCACGTCCCACTCTAGTCTGGTACCCACAGTATACATAGAACAATCCTGGGTTTAGGATGGCATCAATATATCTTTAGTATGAGATTAGGCAGGTAATCTCAGGTTCAGAAATGCTATTGCATGATAGCTAGACGTGATGGTTTCTTGTGATTGCTTTCATCTCCAGGGTAACCACCATTATTGGTTGTGCTCTCTCTCTCTCTCTCCCCAGCCTCTATCCCCAGGTTATAGTGGACACTTTCTCCCTTAGGCTACAGAGGTCAGCTCATCTAATGGAGCCTTAGTGCTGGAGATGAGCAATCTGGGCTTCCTAGTGGTGTCCAAGATGATTGAAAATACACTGCTTGGTGGGCGTGGTGGCACATGACTGTAGTCCCAACTACTCGGGAGGCTGAGGCAGTAGGATCACTTGAGCCCAGGAGTTTGAGGCTGCAGTGAGCTAGGCTAATGCCACGGCACTCACTCTAACCAGGGCAACAGAGTGAGACTCTGTCTCAAAAAAATAAAATAAAAATACATTGCTTTGCACACAGGGAAGCATAATTTGCCTTCTAGAAGTAGCACAATAGTTTGGAAAGACTGCAGGCTTTGAAAACAGGCAAACTTAATTTTGAATCTACATTCTGCCATTTCCTAGCTCTACAATGGTGAACAAATCAGTTTAACCTCCTTGGGCTCCATTTTCCTTGTCTTTAAAATTGGGTTAATTCTGGTACCCATCTCCTAGAGGTGTAGTGAAGATTTACTGAGATAATTTATGGAAAGAATTTAGCACAGTGCCTGGCACAGAATATGTGCTAAAGGCATATCTGTAGAATAAATGAATGAATGAGTCCATACTTGTATCATTCTTTCCCTGTCTTCCTATGCTAAAGTCTATTAAAAGGTTTCTGCTATCCTTTAAGTGACAAGAGCATGGATGTAGAATTCAGTCAACTCAGGATCCTTAGTGAGTAGTTAAAACATTGTCTGAGCCTTAGTCTCCTTATGCATAAAATCTGGAGAGCAAAGCCAAGTGTGCAGGGCTGTTGTGAAGATTAAAGGAAATAATGTATGTGATAGCACAGCACTTGGAACATGGTATGTGGTTGATAATGTTACATCCCTTTCTCTGCCTCCCCCTGGACAATTTCATGTATGTGGGCTCATTTAATTTTCAGAACAACCATGTGAAATATATGTTATCATCATAATGAGAAAATATATGTGGAAGGCACCTAGTACAATATGATGCAGGTGGTCAATAAATGTTTGTTTCTTTCCCCTTCTTTTCTTTAATTAAGCCAAATATTATCTTGCCAACAATCGTGCTTCTGCATGAACTATGTGGATATTTTAGAGAATGAGGTGCTAATCTTATATTGTTATCAGTTTAGATGGCAGTCTGGACACCTGACCTACTATCAAAATTATGTTGATTTTAGTAAGATGACAAAAGATCACAGAGTTTATAGATATAAAGTGCTTGCCTAATTCCTGCCTTATTATAGTGAATTATGAATAATGAATTTGGTATTTCAAAATGTAACAGTCATTAAGAAAACATTTTCATATAAACTATAATTTTAGATATTAATGCCACGTTTTCCTCAGCATCTAAAAATTCTATTCTTCTCATGAGAAGGGGAAATTTTTGGATCTATGTTTGTAGAACTCGGGATTGGTTGGGATTGAGTTTCTCTGATTTTAACCTTGTCTTTTATCTGGTTTCCCACCTTACTCTCTAATATCTACTAAGTTGTTTGTTAGAATATGATTTGGAGAGGGCCAAAGAGTGGGTTATATTTGTGGGGCAGAGAGCTTCGTGGTGAAATAAAATCTGATCTATGGACACGTTACTTAACATCTTTTTACTTTAGTTTCAACATATGCAAAATAAATATAATATTAGAACCTATCTGATAGGGTTGTTTTTAAGATTAAATATGATAACTTATGAATAAATAAGTTAATCCATTTAAAGACTATAGCAAATAATTCACCATGTAGTGAGGGTTTGACAAATGTTAACAGCTGCCACTGCTACAACCACCACCACTACCATCTCTACCACTGCAGTGATAAGGATGTGACAAAACCATTGCAGAATGGTTAAAGTATTGGGTGTTCCATCTCATGAGGTAGTCCAGACCTCCGAAGGATGGGCTGAGAACTTTCTTAATTTCAACCTACATTTTTGAAATCTTTCCAAAGGCTGTGTGTCCACATTGAGTTACTGTGAAAAATCTAGGATCGTCATTGATTCTCAATGCATTAGAGTTCTTTCAGGGCCATAGGGGGATCATTCATACCCTTCATTACCATTGTGTAAACTTCAGCTTGAATGCATAGGAAATTGGGCTGAATTCCTGAAAGGCAGGAAGGCCTTTGAAAAATTTTTGTAATTTGAATTGTGACAGCTTCTATTTTAATTTTTCCCCCACCAAGTAGAGTATATTAAACTTTCTTAGTTGTGTTGAGTCTCAACTGATTAGAATTTTACAAGAACCCTTTTCTTGTCTCTAAATAAACCAGAGAGCCTGTTATATAGAGAGATTTATCCAGGTGCAATGCATATTCAAGGAAGTACCCAGAAGGGAATACAACTAGTTTTATTGAATTCTTTCTTTTGAAAACTGACCAGTTGTTTGGCTGGTCTGGAGACTAAATTCATCCAGGTGAATTTCCTAAGTAGCACATTGATAGCCCAGGTGGGAATAATGAACATGGATGTGTCATGTGGAAATTTTCAATAACTTACAGACTAGTGTGTGAGCATGACTTTACTGGCAATAAAAATGGGAGACAAAGAGAGCCATGGAGACTTCTATTCTATGAATTCTCAAAAATAAGATGATGAGTGGTTCAGATAATCTGTGTGAATGGAGAGGGTTGGACACCAGTGGTCACTCTACCTCCACGGCCTTAGGATTCTAGAATTTCTTACTCTAGCCCTCTTTTCTTTAGGTGGTTTTCTTAGAAACCTACTTCCTCCCTTCCTCCTTTCCTCCCTTCTTTCCTTCTTCCCTTTATATTCCTTATAGTCTTCCTTCCCAACATATTTTACTGAGTGTGCACTAAATGCCTATGCACTGTTCTAGGCATTGGGGTATGGCATAATCAAGGAAGACACCACTCCTGCTCTCATTGGGTTGACAATTTATAATGTTCTGCGATGTACCCTACCTGATGATGGGAAAAAGCTACTCAGTCATGCTTGAGCTTTGTCTCATGTATACACAATTTCTTATGAGTGAGTTTTTCTCCCTTTTCTTTAACTCGCAGGATTTGAGATCTTAGACAAAAGGAGCATTTTTAGCCTTGAGATGACCAGTTGAAGTGGCAGAGAACTAGGCTGGGGTGTCTCTGATAAGCCTCATAGGTTAAGCAGCTAAGGACTCTTCTGCTCTATAGAGAGAGCCTGAGGTATGCATAATTAAAGCAAATGAGCAAGCAGACAACCAAAGGGGATCACAAAGAAAAGCAAAACACCAAACCAAACTAAGAAACAAAAAGAAAACAAACACACAAAACTCTCTTTTCTAGTTGACCCCACAGAATATTTTTTTCTTTGTCTTTGAAGGGCTCAGTCCATTTTTCTTTTAGTCATCTAATTTGAGATTGAGGCTGCAGCATTAACATCTAGGAAGCAAATAAGTGCCCAATTCACTTGCTTTGTCTAAAAGAGAACTTAGGACCAGGCTGCCTGATCCCCACCAGCTCCCTTCCTTGCAAAAACAAAAAAGCAAAAAGCAAAACAGAAAAGAAAAGACTCATCTTGGCATCAGTTACTCACACTGGCTCCCAAAAGTTTGTGAAATACCCTCCTGGAAGAACAGAGGGACAAAGCCAGATGTTCTGTCAGTGCAGGCTGGAATCAAGGCTCTGGGTCCTAGGGCTCATCGTGCCAGAACCATGGGGTAGGACTTGGGAACTCCAGGCTGTCGTGCTTAGAAAAAATAAAATCTGTGACAGATTCTCATCCACTTATTCATGAGTACATCAAAAGAGTATTAAGCACTGACTAGAATTGGGAATAACAAAGCAAACCCGAACATCTTCTTTCACTTTTCCAGACTCATCAAGCATCATTTCCATGTGTTAACAACCTCCAAATGGGACAATAGCCATCAGTCAAGTAAATAACTATGTTGAGAACAGAAGTGTGAGTTGACTGATATTGTACTTTTCCTATTCTTTAAGATCTTCTCAATTGATTGGTTTTCTTTTAGACCAGAGAAGAGAAAACCTAGGTGTGGGGTTGTAATGGGACCATAATATCTCTCTTCAATTATCTGAAAAGCTATGTACAAAAAACATTTAGATCTGTGTTATACAGAATCAGTGAGCAGATAAGGGATGAATGAGCAGAATTTAGAGAGATTCTGATTTTGGTTTATGTCTAATACTTAGAGCTTACCAAATGTAGATGCAGTCTTGGGAGCTAACAATAACAACAATAATACTAATACTAATAATTGTTATTGTTATTTTTACTGTTTTTTGTATAGTTCTTTAAATAACTTTTTAAAACACTGTGTCTCATTTAATCCTCAGTACTCATTTTGTACATCAGTCAAGGTAGATGGCATTCTCCCTATTTCAGAGAAGAAGAAACTATATCTCAGAGAGGTTAAGAATATCACTCAAGGTCACACAGCTAAGATGGGATTAGCTGAAACTCAATACCTGCTGATTGGTCTTGAGGGAGTGCTTAAGGAAGGATTCCTTTCCTTGGCTTGTTTCAATGTGTAAAGAAGCCATCTTCAGACAGGGAAGAACTGAGTGGCAGCTCAGACTTCCAGTGAATCAAGAGACATTTACCAGGCCAGAATTCAGTGTAGAACTATGCTTTGCAAACCAATCTGGATGAAAGTGAATTATTTTGTTTATTGCCATTTCTATTTTAAGGTTGTGTTCTCTGATTTCAATGTGAAAATGTAGGTCTGGGCTGGCGGATGACATCAAGTCTATCCTTCTCTGCTCATCACAGCCACAGTCACAGCATCTCCTGTGTGTAGTGTGGGCGTATGTTTGTGTGCACGTAGAAAATGACTTTTCTGGGCCTGTGAACACACACCAGTTTCACAATTTGCCTAAAACAATAAAGGTTGCAAAAAGAAGCAGGTTTCAGCCTTTCTTGCATACAAACCAATAACAGAATTTATTCATTTGATTGACTTGTCCATTTTCCCAGTAGTTTTCTTGGCATGGGGAAGACAACATAGCTTCTCTGTGAGTGCAGACTGTATGTGTGAGTGTGTGTGTGTGTGTGTGTGTGTGTGTGTGTGTGTGTGTGTGTCATCCTATAGCAAGCACTGCTCTAAAACTTTTCCTTTAATTTTTATGTTTTTCAAAGTTCCGCCTGATAATCATGGACTGTATCTGGAGGCCCACTCACTGAAAGCAGGTTGAGTCATAAGCGCGTTGTAAGAGTCCAGAAGACCTGCAGCGATGACTAAGAGAGTCATTATTTGATAAAAAGGGAAAAAATAGGTATTAGTTTGAAAGGAAGGCTGAGGGAGCATGAAGAACTTCTTGAACAAGAAAAAAAAAAAAAAAAAAAAAAACACTTGGAAGCTAGCTGGCAGGGTGAGTGGGGACCGGAGAAAACCGGTCTTGTGCGGTAGGACTTGCTGCTGCATTTTAATCACATCTCTATGTGACTGGTTTTTTTCCTCTTTCTGTTTTTTCATCAAGCGAGAAAGGACACAGAGGGGATTCAACAGTAACCTAGCTCTTTGTACTGTGCTCTTGTACATTTTTAAATTGACGTATAGAAATTTGTCATCGTAAGTTAAAATAGATGCAAACACGATATCCTTTCTGTCACCTTGTAAATATTGGCAGTTTAAATTTAAGCTCTTGCATCATTCTTTTAACTTCTTTAGTAGATTCTAAGTGCTATAGTATTTTGATATCCACTGTCACCTATTAAAATATAAATGGACAAGCTCTCTAACAGTTGGACATTTAACACCGTTACCTTTCTTCTTGAAGTCATATTTCTATTCACTTTCCCCACAGAATTTTATCCTAATATTATACATATTTTTGTACTCAAAGGTCTTCTCTTGATCATCCTGTCATACATCTCAATGAAAATATGTATGTAAAATGACATGTTAAACCAAAAAAAAAATCCTGTGACTAGAAGTCTCCAAAGTGTTAAAGTAAATAAGTAAATAAATAAATGTTGCACAGTCCTTAAGTGACAGAGTAGTAATTAGAACCTGAGACTATGCTCCGACTTCCAGATCTTATCCACTCTGCTCTGCTCTACTCTGAGACCTCAGAGAAGAAAGTGACTGCAGTCATAGTCAGATTTGAGATGCCTGATACGTAGGCCTTTCTCTTATAAAATGGGAGAAAGGGAATTGTGAAAAGAGAGGTGAGATGGGAGAATGAGAACAACTCCTCAACCTCAGGCACATTCACAGCAGATCAGTTTTGCAGAACAGTCCATATATCAATTGTAAATTAATTATCTTAATACGCTTTTTGTCTGCATATCTCCTTGGGAAGTACCCTGTGACTTTAGGGCAGGGTCCCTTAACAGCAATACTATTAATATTTTAGGCCAGATAATTCTAGGTTTTGGGGGCTGTCTTGTACATTGTAGGGTGTTTAGCAGCATCCTTGGACTCTACACACTAGATGCCAGTAGGAGCCCCTCCTCTATTTGTGATAACCAGAAATGTCTGCAGATATTGTTAAACAATCCCTGGGGAGGGGAGACGAAATCACCCACATTTGAGAACCACTGATCTTGGGCTCTTCATAACCTAGTTTGAAGATTGATTATTTAGCTAGCTTGTTAGGAATGTGGAAAAGACCCAAATCAGTCAAATGGGTTATTCGTGCTTGATTTGAGAAAAGGGCAAAATCTGATTGTGTTTAAATTCTCTTCCCACATGAATGGGGAGTTGTTGAGCCCATGAGATAGGGAGTTGTTCAATCCATCTCAAAGATTTTTGGGCCTCATCAAACATTGGGTCTTGAGGCAACCAAAATAGGTTAGAACAAACTATTTAAAGAAACCAAAGAAGGGGAAGAATGGAGAAGAGGAATGATGTCACCAACAATAGAAACCATAATGAAAACTGCCATTTTACTTTTTGCCAACTACTGTGCTAACTAAGTACTTTAGATGGAGTACCTTGTTGAATAATCATAAATATCTGGGAGGCAGTTGTAATCATTTGTGAGTTAGGATACATATTAGGTTGCTGTAACAAAGAGACTTAAAAAAATTCAGTGATGTAGACAAAATGAAAATCATATTTATTTCTATGAAAAGGCTGGGTAGGCTGTTCAGGGTTCCGGTGGCCTGCCATGTTGAGAATCCAGGCTGCTGCTGTGTCGTTGCTCTGGTCCAAGTTTGCAGGGCCAGATTCTGCTGTCAGGTCTGCATTCCAACCAGTGGGAAGAATGGAAAGGGGAAGGTGAGGATATGTACTTTTCTTTTAAGGGTACAATCTAAACGTTGCATACCTCTAGGTTCTGTTCACAATCTATTGGCTTGATACAGCTGCAAAGGAAATGGGTGCTTCAACTAAGCAGACATGTATCCAGCAACAGGGGTCAGCAAACTGTAGTCCGAGGTTCAACACATTTTTTTAGTGAATAAATTTTCCGTGGAACATTGCCACTCCGATTCATTTATGTATTACCTACTCTGCTTTCTCAATACAATGGCATTGTTGAATAGTTGCGACAAAGACTAGATGGCCCACAAAGCTTAAGATATTACTCTCTGATCTTTAAGAAAACATTTGCCAATCTCTGATCTGGAAAGAAGGAGAAATTGGATATTTGGGGACATCTAAGGGGCTCTGTTAAGATGCTTATTTAATGAAAGCACACAGAGGGCAAATAAATGACCCAAGGTCACATTCTGATAAGCAGCAGAGCTAAGATCTGCATGTGGTTCTGTTTGGCTCCAAAGGTAAAGCATTTCTCACTGTATCTATCATACTGCCTCACTAATTCATCCAGCAAATATTTATTATGTCTATTCTGTGCCAAACAATATTCTAGGTGCTGAGGATTCAGTAGTGAATAAAAGAGAGGAAATCCCTGCTCTCATGAAGCCCACATTAAAGGAGACAGATTATTAGAGAAAATTAGTAAAATATATTCTGTTGGAAGTGATAGCTGCTATAAATAGAAATGAATCAGGAAAGAAGGGAAGGAAGTATCAGAATGGGGGTAGGAATTCATTTTTAAAGGAAATGGTTAATGATGGCCTCAATATTGGGGAAATCCAGGAGAATGAGTCTGAGCCAAAGCTCTTGAGAAGGAGGTGGGAGTCTGAGCTGAGAACACCCAATAAAAACCCTGAGTTCCCCCTCAAAGAGGAGGTCGAACCAAAGGTCAGGAGCTGGACAGAAACTGAAGCCAAAAGGACAAAGAGAGCAGTGTGGGTACCCACAGCTTGTGTGTGGTGGGTACATAGTGGCCACTGGTACAAAGTGGGTGTGTAGGAAGAAGGCTGGCTTAAAGGTACATGATAATTATGGAGAAGTTGCCTTTAACCCTTTTAGGCAGAATACTAAAAACCCTTTGCATACAGAGAAGAATATGCATGCACATATACACATACATGTAAATAACAGCAGGCAGTGAGTCAGTTTGTGGGGTGGAAAGATCACAACTCACAACTATTAGAGTCACAGAGAACTATGAATCTCAGTTCTGCCACATGCTCATTTGACAACTTCAGGCAAATTGTTAGTACCGTTATTAGCCACGATTTATTGAGCATTTTCTATGTGGCAGGTACTTTATACACAAGATCTCACCTAATCCTTACATAACTCTATAGATAGATATTAGTGTTATCTTAAATTATCTTCAAGTTAAATTAAATGGTAAAATTAACTGATCGTTAGGTAACAGTTAAGAAGTAATGAGAAATGTACAATTTTATTCCTGTGCATTTATATTGCTTTATCTTAAGTATAGTGATTAGTAATGTTGGTTAATACTTCTGTGGGGCTGTTTCTGTAAAGAACTTTATTTTGTAAACAAAAATCTTTAATGCTTATTTAGTGCATACTCTGTGTCAGGCACTGCTCTAATTACTTTACATATATTCCTCAAAACAATACTGTGAGGAGATACTCTTATTAGTCTCATTTTTTTTTCAGATGAGAAAACAGAGGCACAGAGAGGTTAAATAACTTTCCCGAGGTCACACAGCCAGTAAATGGAGACACAGGGATTTGACCCCAGGTAGTCTGGCTCTGGAGTTCATGTGTTTAATCATGTGTTTAATTACAACCTCACAAGACAGACCAACTAACCAAACTGAATGAGAAAGCACACTAGTTTCTCTCCCACTGCTTATGATGCATGTGGAAAGCCTGGTTATTTAGACCTTGTGACCCAACCCAGGTCCACTACCTCTCTAGTGTCAGCATATCTGAATGGCAGACAAAGTCCCATGGAACAAATATTCTACTTCTAGAAGACTGATCTGGGAAACCCAAATTTAAAGAGTGATGGCAAAGATGATAACATATGCATCCTTTTTCTTTGTAGGCATGACTACCTATAAACGTGTGTGTATTTATGTGTTTAGATGATGCATATGAGTCTAACCAGTAGTTTTAGATGTCAGCTGCTAAGCTTTCTCCCCAGAATCCTAAAATCCAGCCTTTTATGGAGCAAGATTTTAAAATAAGAAATCTTTATTCTGTTTTAGGATGTACACTTGGTTTTCTAGAATCTACTCTCTCTCTCTCCAGAGACTGCTGTTCTGCTACCTCCATGACGTAACTGCCAAACAGCATGGATGGTCCAGTAACATCAATGAAATAATTCTCTGCTTCAGTCTTGGCCCTCATTTCATGTTCTGATCAAGAAGGCCAAATATGATTTGCTATCTGGCCTGCGTTTTATTTGAATTGTCAACATTTAGTAAGGATTTTTGAGGTAATTTCTTCTGTCTAAAATGGCATAAAAGATTCCAAGCATGAACTCTACACGTCTCCTTTGAACATAAATTTTGGGGTCTTAACTTGCTACCAGTATAGTTGTACTACAGATTGTTTCCCTAGGGATGGGGATAGATTTTCACTGAGCCATTCCTTCTCCCATTTAGTCTCCTCTTCCCTATTCTGCTTCCTGACTGAACGACAGGCTCAGCTGATTTCTACATACAGTTTTCGAAGGGCAAATTTAGCTGGCTGTGATGAAGACCAGTCCCCAAGAAATACACTTATCAGTGCAGAGTTCTAAATACCAATGGAACTTGACTATTTGGAAAATCTAAGGGATAGAGTGATCTGGCATATTAGTATGGAGAAACTGACACTTCCTCAGGAACTTTTGACTTCTATAGGGCCAGGAAATACCACTATGATGGTCATTGAGTTTATCTTATTAGGGTTTGGAGACCTCAAGGAATTGAGTCCCTTGTTCTTGTTTGGAGTTGTCTACCTAGCCACCATTTCTGGGAATCTTCTCCTTGTGGTCCTGGTGAGCACTCAGCAGGGACTCCAGACTCTACTGTACTTCTTTTTAGTGAACCTCTCATGCCTGGAGGTCTTTTAGACATCCTACATTGTGCCCAGGATGCTAGTGGACCTGTCAAGAGAACACAAAATAATCTCTATGGTAGGTTATATTATTCAGCTCTACTTCTTTGGGGCTCTGGGTATCACTGAATGTTATCTACTAGCAGTGATGTCATATGACAGTACCTGGCTATCTGCTGACTCTTGCACTATCAAATATTAATGCATGGAGCCCTGTGTGTAAGGCGAGTAATTAGAGTAATTGGCTCCTGGGTTAGTGGCTTCACAGTGGCAGCTGCATTCCAGGCTGCTATGGTATCCAGCTTGACGTTCTGTGGTGTCAATGAGATTGACCATTTCTTCTGTGACTTGAAACCTCTGCAGAAGCTCTCCTGCACAGATTCCCACTTGATCAACTTGTTCTGCATGAGTCTAACAGCACTGGAGACCCTGGCCCCCTTTGGACTAACCCTAATCTCTTACCGGAGGAGTCTTTCAATGATCTTGCACCTTGACTGGTAGGACGAAGGCGTTCTACGCTTGCTTCTCTCATCTAGCGGTTGTGAACTTGTTCTATGGGACCTTGATCCTGGCCTAGGCTATGCCCTTGGCTGGGCAGGTGTCAGCTCTCAATAAAGCCTTCTGCTTGCTCTATACTATTGTTGCTCCCATGCGTAATCCCCTTATCTACAGCCTCAAAAACAAAGATGTCAAGGACGCTCTGAGGAAGCTGAAGATTTGATCCCTCAAGGATGAACTCCATACAGCCAACAAAAATGATGGCAGTCTGAAGGTCAAGGCACTGTTTCCATCCTCAGGGAACTCTCAATCTTATTAGAAAAATAAAAGATATATTATAATTTTTGTAACCCCAAATATTGGCTAATCCCCAAATATTCTGATTTTAGGGGGAGAGTTGGTCCCAGTCTCCTCGAAATGATCTAGATTTTCTTGAGCATATATATACTGCAAGAGGGGAGAAGTACTTCCTAGTTAATAGGAGGGAGACCATTCTGGGATAGGTAATAAATAATTGCTGCATACAATCTCCCAAAAAGCTTGATCTTGGAAGTAAGAATTGGCAGGTATGCTTCAGTTGTGCTCAATTTCCTCTTTTGAAAAAATAAAATAAATCAGATGTGGAGATTCTAGGTTTGGAGGGGGAGTGATGGCTATATTACCCCCATAACAATGGGGGAGCTCCCTAAATGAAGAAGCCACATTTATTTCTTTCACTTAGACTAAGGTTCTGACTGTAAGGCTGTGTTAAACAGCTAATAATAACACTGCACCTCTACTTGGCCTGGGATTAAAAAGATAAAGATGGAATCTAACAGAATATATGGAAACCCACTAGTACACCAGTTTTGAAGAAATGTGCATTAAGCACTTACAGCATTTTGTTAGACACGTGGATTGCCTCAGGCACTTTTGTTCAGATTGCATTTTCTCTGGCATTTACAGCTACCCATTGTGTTTTTATTTCTTTCTTTCTGTTCCCCTCCCAGATCCTTCTTCTGCTGTGTACCTGGGTTTGTTTTGCTGGCCTCACTTATGCTTCTGTTTGTTATTTTTCTCTTACCAGCTACCTAACATTATCAACTGGTATATTCAAGCTACGCTCCAAGAGAGAGGGAAAGCAAAAAGATTCTGCTCTGAAAAGTGAGATGATGCACGTATTCATTTATTCAATCAAATATAGTCTTTGAGAGCTTAATATTATCCAGGCATTGTGCTAGGTGCTAGGAGTACAATAATGAACAATATAGATACAGCTTTCAACCTCAAAGATAGTACAATCTGGTGGTCTGGGTGGTTCAAATTTCTCAGAATTTATATTTTTACATTTTTTAAGAATATATATATCTTGAAAGAATTTCCTCTTAAGAGAATCTCTGCATGTCAAATCCCAGTATTTTTATTTACCTTAATTTTAAGAGTAATTATATCATTAATGTGAAACAACCTAATGTAAAGACCTAACAAAACTTTTGGTGGAACACATGAACAAACAGAAATGCTCAAAATGTCCCTAGTTTAGCTAAGTTGTCCCTATTTCGTCCTTTAAGACCTAACTTAAGTCCTATATTGTCTTGGAACACTCCATGACTGTTCTGTTCATGTCATTTCTCCCCCTGAGAAGTGCTTTATTCCTGTTCATTTCACACGTAGCTTGTACTGCTCTACACGTTCTGTGTATGTGTCATATCTTCCCATGAGATTGTAAGCCCTTCAAAGCAGAGGCAGAAAGTCATTTCTAGCTGTACCCTCAAGTACCCAGTACAGTCCCCTGCACACAGTAGATGTTTGATATCTATTTTGACAGTTTAAAATCCAAGCTTCTCAGTATGAGAATCAAGGCCTTCCATGACCCTGCTACTGCCTCCTTCTCCAATCTCATCTCCCAACAGGCTCTATTTCACTACTTGCCATGTACTTGCCATGTCACACCTGTGCATCCTTAGGCATGCCCTTTGTTTAGAAAATCTTGCCCATATTTATATTTTACCTGGCTAATGCCCCTTCACCCTTTAATACTTAGATCCATCATTATTGTCACTAGGAAGCCTTGCTTAATTATTTTCTCTCATCCAATATATTGAACCAAATCATGCTCTCCTGTATCTCCATGGGATTCATTGTAGACCTAGATTTAATAAATTATCAAATTATCTGATGG
Source organism: Indri indri (assembly GCA_004363605.1). Classification (NCBI taxonomy): domain Eukaryota; kingdom Metazoa; phylum Chordata; class Mammalia; order Primates; family Indriidae; genus Indri; species Indri indri. The sequence continues at coordinate 17,183 of RJWJ010001089.1, forward strand.
TTTGCCACTGTGTCTTCAGTACCTAGAAGAATGCTTGGGATATAAGAGCCACTCAATGAATATTTTTTGAGTGAATGGCTGAGTGGTTACATGTCTTCCTCCCTTACTAAACTGTTATTATTTCCTTCACTACAAGGACCACCTATATCCTGACAATCCCTCTATAATTTAATACTGTGATAAATGTTATGAAGGAAAAGTACAGGCTGCTAGGAGGGCATAGAACGAGGGTACCTAACTTGGATTGGGTTGGGAATATCAGAGAAGGCTTATCTGAAGATATGACATTTGAACGGAGACCTGAAGGATAAACAGGAATAATCCAGGGAAAGATGGGTTATAAGGTGGAGTGGGGTAGGGGAGGATGGAGGGACTAGCTAGCGACAGAGTCTTCAGTGGTAAAGACCTTGGGGTGTTTGAGAATCCAGAAAAGGCTAATGTGGTTAGAATGTAGTGATCAACAGAGAGAGCACCCCAGATGGGACTGGGAAGGTAGGCAGGAACCAGATAACACGAGGCTTCACTGGATTTCTTCATTAGTGAGATTAGAATTCTTGAACAATTTTTAATCAAGTGACACAGTCCATTTTATGTTTTAAGATCACTCTGGTTGCTATGTTGAGAATTACTTTTGATGAGAGTGGAAGGTTAATAGAAGTTGGGAAATCAATTAGAACACTATTACAATGTTACCAGTGAGAGACATTAGAAGAGTAATGTTAGAGATGGAGAGAAATGAGTTGAACTCGATATATTCAGAGGTAGAATTAATAGGGCTTACAGAGGGAAGCATCAATAATAACTTTCTGATTACTGGTTTGTGAATTGAATATGTACTGTGCCACTCATTGAGATGGGAGAACCTTGGAACAGGGTCAGGTTTGGGAGAGAGGAGAAATGATGAGATCAATTTTGTAGAAGAGTATTCTGATATGGCAGTGGATGTTAAGTAGGTAGCTGAATATACTGATCTGGAACTCATAAGAGATATCTGGGCTAGAAATATAAACTTGGAAGCCGTCAGCATGTAGGTGGCATTTAAAAGCAAAAAAGGGGGTGAAATCATGTAGGAAACAGTTTAGAGGGAGAATAGAGCCCAGAATGGAGTACTGGGAATTCCATCATTTAGAGATCATGTAGAGAAAGAATAGTCAGCAAATGGGGGGGAGACAGAGAGGTAGGAGAACGACCATGAGTGTTTAGGTTCATGTAAGTAGAGAAAAGACAATATTTTAAGATGGAGAGCCGGATAAACTATGCTGAAGGCTGTAAAGGGAGGAATAAACTAAGGACAGAGAAGAGTCCACCGTATCTGATAACATGGAGGACATTGATGACCTCAGTAAAGACACTTTTGGTAGAGTGATAAATGCAGAAGCCATATTGGAGTGAGATAAAAGAATGAATGAAAGGTGAAGAAGAGAAGACATTGTGTGTAGATAATTCTTCAGAGAAGTCTGGCTCTGAAAGGAAATAGATTTGGTGAGAGCTCGAACAGGAAGCGTAAGGGAAGATGTTTGTTTTACAATGTAAAATAATAGTAAATGTTCAAATACTATTAGGAAGAAGGATCGATTAGAGAGGGAGAAGTTAAAGATGCAGGAGACTGGAGGGATATGGTCCCTGAAAAGGTAGTAAGGTCCACGGTCCAGAGCAGATGTGAAGAGAGTGGCCTCTGATCAAAGGAGTGACAGACTGCAACAAATATGTACTGAACGCCTACTATGTTCTTGGTTTTGTTTCAAGTACTAGGGATATGACAATGAGTAAAGCATGATTCCTGCCCCCATGGAGCTCAGAGTCTGATGAGAGTGACGGGCAAATAAACAGACTATTATAATTAGATTGATTAATGGTATGATAAGTACAGGGTCCTATGGAAGCACTGGGAAGAGGCATTGTTCTGGGTTGAACTGTGTCCCCCAAAGAAAGATATGTTGTAGTCCTAATGCCTAGTATCTCAAATTGTGATCTTATTTGGAGGTAGAGTCTTTCCAGAGATAATCAAGTTAAAATGAAGTTATCAAGGTGGGCCCTAATTCAATGTAACTGGTGTCCTTATAAAAGGGGAAATTTGGACACAGACACAGGCATGCACACAGGGAGAATGCCATTAACACAAAAGTAGAGATTGGGGAGATGCATCTAACAAGCCAAGGGACACCGAAGACTGCCAACAAACCACCACAAGCTAGGAGAGAATCACAGAAGAGATTCTTCCTCACTGGAACCAATGCTGCCTTGATGTCAGATATCCAGCTTCCAGAACTGTGCAAAAATAAATTTCTGTTGTTTAAGCCACTCACTTTGTGATATTTTGTTACCACAAGTAAAACAGACAGCCAAACTAATCATGGCGGGGGGAAGTGGTCAGGTTAAGAGAAGACTTACCAGAGTAGGTGTTACCTGAGCTGAGTCAGAATAAATAAGTAGTATTTCATGGATGGAACCTGGGGAGGACATTCCATGTAAAGTGATCACTATCTGCAATGGCTTGGAAGTGAAAGAGTGTATGCATGTCCAAACTGTTACATGTAATTCAATGTGCCTGAATGTAGAGTGTGTGGGCAATGGTGGTGACAACTGAGACCTGAGAAGCTGGAGCCAATTCATGAAGGGCCTTCTATTCCAAGCTAAGGAATTTGGACTTTATCCTGAAGCCAAGAGGGTGGCCTTTAAATGTTCATTCCCCCTCCACTATTCACCTGGCTAACTCCATCTTTCCAGGAAGCCTTCTCTTACATCGATTATGGCACTTCTCACACAGGATTGTAAACAAGAACTTGCTTCTTGGTTTCTCTAAATACACAGCGAGCTCCTTGAGAACAGGGTCAATGTCCTGTTTACTGAGATAGACGTGCTCGGTACCTGGTGAGTGCTTGGCATTATAGTAGGCTCTCAATAAATGATGGTCTGGATGTTCTTTGGGAAAGCATTGGGATTTCCTGGCTCATTTTGGAGTGATATTCCAGGACATGTCATATTTTCCCTTGACTCTCCTCTCCGCTTCCTTCCTCTCACTAATGACCCAGGGTTCTCCACACTTGGCTCTCATTTCACTTTTCTGCTTGGTTTGCCCTGTGGATCAAAGTCCCTGGGAGCTTTGAGTATGCTTCTCCTCCACCCCAAATCAGCAGTTCTCACTTTGGGCAGCCTCTCATACATTCAGGTTCCTACTGTCCCCAAGGGAGCCAGGTTCGCACCATGCAAAGCTCTGCAGTCCAACCTTGTCACCTTGTTCCTGTCCCTGGTTCTGCCAGGGTTAGTGCTTAACTTAGCCTAAGCAGGGTCATTAGGTCAGTTTCAAGGAAGTAGCTCTGGCCAGAATGGACCAAAGAACAGGTGGCAGCTTTGGCAAGAGGATGCAGTTGAGGCTACAGGATGGGGCAATGAGGTTACTGGGCTCAACAGGTGGGCAGGGTCAGATAATCCGAGTAATCTCCAACTGAGCCAGATTTGACCTATGGGATCCCTATTGAAGAAAGCAAAACAGGGGGCTGGAACAGGAAACCAAGAATGATGGTCAAAGCAAGATTCTGGGCAGAAACCATGTGTTTGCCTTAGACTGATTTAATTTTTAAAATGTACATCCTTTGTTGCCTGCCATTTCTACATGCGTAAACACAACCTAACTTGAGCAATCACACATACACATACACATACACACACACACACACACACACCACACAGACACAAAATGATGACACACGGACCTACACCCACAGTGGCAGAACCTAGTGTGACATGCTTTGGTTGACAAATACTGTCACACCTGATCTGTTTGCGACTGACAGGGAAGGAGTTGCTCTCTACATGTTCACATACCAAGTAACAGAAGCATCCCTTCAAGTGGCCAAGTCCTTTTCACTGTAATTGTTTCAAATGGATAGCTTTCTGTATTCTTATACCAGGTCAGTGTGATACAATTTAACTTTTTCTGGAGGATTCCAGGCCGCTTTTATGGATATTATTTACTGAAGGCTTGGCGGAAATACGGGTATCCTTAGGTGCTATCTTGAGGTGTTTTGGACTCTACTTCTCCACTAAATGGTTCCTTATCTATTCATTGAGCCAGGCTAGCAGAACCTAGTGTGGAAAGTGTTGGTTGGCAGATACTGTAATGTCTGATCTTGTTTGGCATTGGCCAGAAAGGAGATGTTTGGAAGTGCATGTCCCAAATAATAGTTACTTAGAAGTTACCTGTATACACTGCTTGCAGCTGGGTTTGTAAGTAGCTCCTTTCTTCTAACCAATAGCCTGCTTCTTTTGGCGTTTTCCTTCTTTCCTTTGCACACTAATTATTGGGGTTAAAGAGTTAGCACCTCATACACTGCAGAGTTGATGCTCTTAATTGGCCGCACCTGATGTAGTTAAAGAAGGCATTTTTAACTACAAAGAACTTCACTGGGAGATGGGCTCAGGGGGAGTTATTAAAAGCAAGTACATAACAGCTCCTACGGAGGTCATTATTTTGCGCTTCACCCCCCTCCCCCCAGAAGTCATGTTTGTTATTGATAACAAGGTGAAAGGAAATTCCCTGACTTCATTAAAAAACTGGAAAAATAACTTTTATTTGCCAATACCTTATTTTCTTGCTGGAAGACATTTCTTCTGGAAGTGCTATGGCAAAATGGCCTGCCCTAAGCATCCTTTTTGTCTAAAGAGAGACTTAATAGACTCCCCGGAGCTTCAGGGCTCATCCTGGACAACAACCACCCCCCCGCCACACACACACACATACACAACAAAACAGCCATCTCATTAACTCAAAGTTGGAAATAACTCAGACGCTATCTAGACTAGCAGTATTTACGTGTGCCACCTCAGGGAGGGGAGAGAAAAAGTTTCATAAACATTTGACTAGTGTCTGTTTTGTACACATATAAAACAATGTGCTCATCACAAACCTTTATCTGTTCATTGAGCCAGGCTGGCAGAACCTAGCGTGACATGGCATGCTTGGCAGATATTGTAACATCAGATCTGTTTGGCATGGGCCAGGAAGGAGATGTTTGCGGGTGCATGTCCCAAATAACAGCAGAGTCCCTTGCAGTAGCCAATTGTTTTAAATGGATAGATCTTTTTATGCCAAGTGAACCTGACACAATTTGCCCTTTTCAGGTCGATTCCAAGCCATCTTGATGGACGCTAATCATTGACTTGGGCTGAGATGTAGGAGTGTCCTTAGGAGCTATCTTGAGGTGTATCAGACTGTTTAATCATCCACTAAATGGCCCCAGGCTGTCTGGTTCTTTTAGAAGTACTCTGTCTTATTTCTAAAGTCTTTGCTTGCTGATAACATTGTTTATGCTTCCAGTAGTCCTTTGACATTTTCTATTTTACCCTAGGCTCAGAAACTAAGCTGAGTTACAATTGTATAAGAAGTAGGATTGAGAGCCTTAGGGGTTTTCCTGTAAGTAGTCTGCATGAGTTTTGGTGCATAGATTTTGTATCACCTCTTTTGGCTGCCCTAAAGTTTTTAAAGGTTAATTCTTAGTTTTTAGCTCTGTGAAGAATACTAGACAATTATGATTTCCAGGAAGGGGCCTTTAGATCAGTGATATAAAATTGTAGTTAGGGTTAATACAGATAAAGTAAACCTCATTAATTTGGACTTCACTAGTTCATGATATGGGACTGCCTTATTTATAGACTAGGCTTTCAAGTTTACCATTTCACCAGCTACAAAAAGAAAGAATATGTTTGGTAAACTAATACCTTAAACAAAATTGCAGGGGTAATGCAGGTTTTATTTACATATGAAACATTGTTTGTACCTATCTGTTTATTAATATGGATACCATTAAGGCATCTACTTGGTAATACAATTCATTGTTTATATTTGGAAGTAAAAATAGCAAACAATAATACCTCAATCAATTCATTGAGAAGAAAGTTCATTTGAATAAAGTCAGCCTGGGGACATAGAGACATAAAGGGTTAATGCAGGCTCTCAGTCCTTGACTAGCTGCAGTTACTGCTGAAGGAGAGAGTCAAGTCCTTTTTAGTGGGGGAAGTCAAAGGTCTTTTGTGTCTTCAGCTCGGCCATAACTGGTGTGGAGTCATGTCCCAAGGAAATTGAAATACATCTTGCAAGCTTGAGCGAGCCACAGCCTCCCCTTGGAGTATGCCTGGAATGGAATATTGTTTCTGACATTACTCTGTGAAGGAAGTTTTTGAATAAGAAGAGTCAATGTTAAGAAAGGTGTTACTTTATAACTTTGAAAGATGTCTTGACTTTTCAATAAGTCAGGATAGTCTTCCCACTGATTAATAGTAGATAAGCTCAGTATGTGCCAGGTACCATGCTAAGTGTTTTATATGTATCATTTCATTTAATTCTCATGAACTTTACAGGTAGATATTATTTCTGTCATGTGGATAAAGAAACTTCAGCTCAGTGAAAGTAAGTGATTCACTTGAACACATTAGTGAATGGTCAAATTGAGTTTTAAACCTAATTCTAACTTCAAAGCTTGCTATCTTAACTACTACCATATACTGTAATTACCCAAGAAATAGAATAAGACAAATATTATAGGGTGCTATAACAGGTACATGTCTGCAACTAAGCTGACTCAGGCTGAGAGGCCCTCACAATCCCTACTTACCTACCTTCTAAGCCCATGTGGCAATGACCTTCAGCTAGACCTGGCTGGGATGATGACTACAAAATATATGAAAGAGAAAGAACAACGTAAGTGTCCTAATTTCTAAAAGAATCATCCTTGAGGTTACATCTACACTGCCTGAAGGGAAGTTGTTACTCAGCGTGTGGAACTGTGACCAAGGCCAAACTGGCAACATACTTTAACTTTCAGGAATAAAATTTTCAAAGTCAGCCAATCAGTCTTGCTCTAGCTAGCATTGGTGGGGAAATGCATGCTATTTTCACGTCACCTCAAAGGTGAGTGGCTATTATTTAGAGCAAAGGATCGAGATTAAATATTGTGTGAAATGAATTCATAACTGAAGTACCTTATGTGTTAAGAGATGCTTAGGGAATGAATAATATCAAGAGGAAAAATTGCGGCTGCCATGAAAACTTTAAGGAAGGTGTCCATGATGTTGCATGAATTGGTCATCTAGTCATCCACAGGACCAATGAAAATATTGAAAAGGTCAAAGATATGCTTCATGAAATGACTTTATGTCTTGCAACTATAAGAATGATAGCTGAAGAATCCAATTTGGATGAAGATGCTGACTTGTTCTGGAAGAAACCCTAAACACAAGCAAAGTTTCTGTAAAGATGTCAGTGCATTTTAAGTGATGAATGAAAATAGAGATTTGACATTTGTTTTGAACTTTCAGGGGAAGCTGAACAAAACAAGGTGTTCTCGAGCAGAATAGTAACCAGGATGGAAAATGGTTTTTCTAGTCTGATCAAGAAACAAAAGTGCTAGAATCTTCAGGGGCAAACTTTGGTATGCTAGAGACCCAAAAATGGATGCAGAATCCAACTACAGATGAGGACAATGGAGTTGTGCCATTTTGCTAATAACCATGATACTGTCCATGTAGAATTCATTTCTCAAAGGTAATAGATCAGGCTAATAGGATAGACATTCTGAAACACTGGAGGAATTATGTGATTGGCTTCTTCACCACAACAGTGTTGTGATTGACAAATCACTTCTGCAATTTTCGTTGTGCCTGAGGACACTCAACAATCCCTGTGGGTTCAGCTCTGTCTTAGGCTCTTGGAACAATCCTAGTTTGACACAGAAGTAATATTAGAAATCCAGGCTTACTCTGAATTTGTCATCCCATAGCTTTACTTGGGAGTCCCGCTTAATTTCCTACAACGTTCTTCTAGAACCCAAATCTCTTATTTGGTCCTCCAGTTGATACTCTAGCACCCCTCAGAGTAGAGTTCTGATTTGCTGCTCTATAGGCCTGTCTAACCTTAACTTTAATGGTCTATTTCTATCTGCTCTTGGGACTCCTGGGTTAACTCTGCCTATTTCTTCCATCGACCTCTACTATTGCCACTGCCACGTCTCCCCAACACTTCAGTAACCTACTTGAGCTTGCTCCATAATACTTAGACCATTATTAGAACTTATATCAGAATTACTGTTCTGTCTGACTTTCAGATCCTGGCCATCCTTGATTTGGCCCAAGGGCCTAGAGCGACATTTGGCAATTTGTAACTGTAAAAATAAGAGTTAAAGAATCTAACTTATTTGAATGCTACCACTTAACTTAATGTCCAAAGTTATTTATCAGACCAAACTCAGAAAGACTTTTGGCTATTTGTAGAATGCGAATCCATCCTCAAAAGATAATGAAAATTAACCTCAGTTGAGGAGATGCAAAAGACTGTATATGAGTGTCTAAAAAAAATTATTCAGAGAGATGTTGCAGTGATTTTTTAAAGCATCAGTGGAAAAAGTGCATAGTTTCCCAGGGGATAACTCTCATTTATATATATAAACTCTGATGGGTTTGTCACATAATCCCTTCTATTACTTCAGTACTAGTGTGAAACACAGTTTGATATCAGCTTTGTTAAATTACAATCTTGACCATCCAAAAGAATATTGAGACCTAACATCATGTCCCCACACTCTACTTGTTCTTCATTTGTATTTATGCCAGCAATAATCTTGCAGTACAGATAAAGTTGGGGGTGGAAGGTAAACTTGAGGAGCCTATAGATAGTGAGAAGGAGAAAAAACAGAGAATGTGTAAAAGTTTAGAAATCTTGGAGTCTCTGCCAGGTTGCCCTGAATACATTTTGCCTTTAATTTTGGTTTGAACTGCAATTAACCTGTGAACCTCACTCTGAACTCAAATTTGTTTGGCTGGATTCCTGATGCCTGCCTAACTCTTAGCAGTCCCCTCTTCCTAAAGTACTGGACTTTGTCTCTAGGTCCTCTTTCTGGAGTTCTACTTCCAGGCACACCACTCTGAAATGCAATTATAGCCTTTCACCTGAAAATGATTAGTACCACTTCCTGGAGAATCATGCTGCCTTCCCCCTCTTCCTAACCTGGCCCCTTTGTATAAATGCTAATATGAACAGGCCCTGACATTGAGACAGATACTGTTGGCAACCTTCTTTAGGCCAGGCCTGAAGCTCACTTTGTTTCTTCTTTTCCCAGACTTTCTAATCCAGGTTTCCTCTCCCTCTTTCCTGAGCAGCTGCTGAGGTACCAGCAAGGCATCTGGCCAAAACAGTGGGAGTTAAAGTACAAATTGAAGCTGGAGCTCTTCTAATCTAGTGTGACAGTTTGTACTGATCAGGTTAATGGGGATAATTTCTTTTTGGCTTGTACAGAGACATGAAAATTTAATCTGATTTGCTATTAATTACTTTGTCCAATCATTAACATAATGTTTCACTAAATAGAGAAAAATCTGTTCACATGGCAGAGGCAAGTGTATCAATCAAAGCACAATAATAGAAAGGTATTGTCCCTTGTGTTCAGCAGGGAATCTGTAGTACCACTGTGAGTAGGACATGCACTTTGACATGTTTCTCACCATTAAGGAAGCGCTGTGCTGAGCCATGCACGCTCCTTCAGTTCCCCCTGGGGAATTATGCACATTTGTGAGATGATTGGCAGGGGATACCAAGGTACACTATGGTTTTGGAAACAAAGTGAAACTAATTGGCTCACAAGATTAAATAACCACATCTTGACTGAGAACAACAAAGCTTTATCAATGTTTTAAATGAAATGACTCTAGATGGCCCTTTCCCTTCTTTTATTAACAAGTGTTTATTGAACAATTATTTAGTGTAAAGTGCTATGCTGGGTGCTGGGGATGTAGTATTCAAATAAAACTGATACAGATCCTGCCTTTGTGAAGTTTATAGTGCAAATAGAGATTAAATACACATATGTATGCATACACACACATATATATATATATTCAGATAATTGTTTAATTTCAGTTGTGAGAAAATTATAATGAAAGAGTCAGGGTGCTCTAAGTGCATATCATAAAGGGACTGGATGGTACCCAAAGAATTAGCCAAATGAAAAGTGGAGTGGAGAAGGAGAGAAAGAACAGCAAGTGTGAAAGTTCTGAGGAGGCAAGTGGGTTTGAGGAACTTGAAGGAAGCCGGGGAGGCAGGAGTTCAGAGAGCAAGGGGGAGGCAAATAATGAGACTGCAGATTTAGGCAAGTGTTTATATCTTTGTAGGCCTCTGCATGGACTACGTGTCGTGTCCTTGGATCTTGTGACAGGTAACGTTGGCCACTTTCATGGAGCATTTGGGCTTTATCCTAAGGGTAATGGGAAGTCATTGAAGGTTGCTAGGTTTAGTTGATCTTGGGCTAGTAAATATTTTCTAAATTTCCCCAGTGGTCAAGGCACTAAGCAAACCCCTCAACCTATTTCAGAAACCTGGACTCAAAAAAAAAAAAAAAGAAAGAAAAAAAAGAAAAAAACAATAACAAAAAGAAAACACATGTATGGGTGGAGCAGATGAGGCATTTCCACTCTGCATCTGCACAGAAGGCTAGGCAGAACCCCTGAGAGGCTAAAAAGTAATTACACTTCTACTCTGGATCCATGTCTTAACCACAAGGAGTGTGCTCTGCAGGTCCTATTTCATAACTGAGGGTAATAACAAGAAGTTAAAACTAGATTAGAGACAATTAGACCCTATACAAGAGGGAACTCTGTGGGTGGCCGGGAAGGGAGTAGGGAGAACCAGCTGGTAGAGATTCCCAAACTGCTTGGCATCCTTTGACTCATGTTGTAAGTGGAGGTTTTTGGGGTATCTGTCTGTGCTCCTGCTGTCTCTTTATAGATGAAGATGGTGGGCAGGTGAAATGAAGTAAACACACATCACTGACAGCCCGTCAAGCCTACCTTTTTCCTCAAACCAAAGCTTCTAAAGCCAGAAGCCAATAAATAGAAGCAAAGAGACAAAGAAGACAAGGACTGCATTGTAATTCAATAGAAGACATCTTATTTCAGAAACTACATTTTCATCGTGCTCTGGATCTAGAGACTGTGGGGGAGACACAGCAAGCATATGATCTTGCCTTTAAGCAGATTCCACATGTATTGGAGACGTTTGGTGCAGCTGGAGCCCAAAGTGGGAGAAGTGAGATGGTGGGGTGGCCAGAGGCCAGGCTGGGGGGCTCTAACTTCATCCCAGGAGCACTGGGGAATCATGGAGGGTGATAAACAGGGAAGGACAGGGTCAGGTTTGGAGTCTAGAAAGATCTATCTGGCCACTATGGGAAGGGTGGAATGGGGAGGGGGGCATGGCAAGGATCAAGGTTGAGGGGTTCAGACAAAGCTGCCTGTGGAGGGAACTGGGGGTGTCTATGACCATGAGGAAGGGGCTGGGGAGGACAGGCCAATATAGACAGAAAAAAGTGACTTATTTCACTCTCTTATCCATTACACATCCATTACTTTGATTAGTCATTGATTCATTTAATCAACAAATAATTATTTTGCTTCTACTCTGTGCAGAGCACCACGCAAGGGGAAATTAAGAGGAATTCTATTCTAGTCTGAGGGGCTTGATTAACTGTTATGGTGAGTGGAACAGTCAATAGCTGCTCTAGGATTTTTGAAATGGTTCTGATCAGTGGAGAAACAGATAATTTCAGAAACAGCAGGTGATGGGTAGCATTTGGAACGCGCATGAACTTTGAGGAGAAGCACAGTGAAAGTCACTGCCAGACAGAAGCTAGGAGGGTGCACTGGGAAGGACTGGAGGATGAAGTTGGATGGGTAGGGTGCTAGTGACTCTGTGTGTATGCAGGTATGTTTGTGGGGGTTGTGTATGCACCTTTACACAAGTACACAACACAGCCAAAAAACCTCAGCAGCAACAAATATTTCTGTAACACACATACACATGGCAGTTGGGGGAAGAGGGAGAAGATGAGGGGTGGGAGGCTTTTGTGGCATGAAGCTGTTGCTCCTAGCTTGGGCCTTTCTAATTTCCCCTTCAAAATCATCTACATAGGGTAGACTAGCCTTGTGGAGTCCTATTTGTCTTAGTAAACTTAATCTTACCATGCATGGATTAATCTGAAGATTGCAAAGGTCCTAATGGCTGTAGAACCTTAGGGAGGCCTCTGCTCTGCTGACCATTTCCCTGGAAAGAGGGCGTAGCAGTGGTCTGAATGCCCAAGCACTCAGCCTAGTGCCTGACCTCTTTCAGAGAAGCCCAGGCTGCTGAGAAAAGGGACTCCCTGGGGAAGGTGAGGGCCCACTGGCTCACAACTCTCTTCAGTGCCTTCTTAACATCACTGTGTTTCAGGCTGGACACATTGGGATTGATTATGGAGGTGACCCCGGTGTAGAGCAAAGGGATCTTGTTAAGCACAGCAGCCTGGGTTGCTGTGGGAATGGCATACATTGTTCCCAGTGTTCCCTAGTACAGAGTGACCACAATGAGGTGGGAGGAGCGGGTGGAGAAGGCCCACTGCTTTCCTGCTGCTGAGGGGATTCTGAGGACAGCAGCGACAATGTGAATATAGGAGGCTATGGTAAGCAGGAAGGGCACCATGGTGACAAAGGAGGCTATGAAGAAAGTGGTTTTCTCCACTGTCTCAGTATCAGAACAGGCCAGCTTCAGCCTGGGGGCCAGGTTACAGAAGAAGCAGTCAGTCTCAAAGGCTGTACAGAATGGCAGCTCAAAAGTCATGGTGGCAGTGACCACAGGGGTTAGGGACTCACTCAGCCAAGACCCACTTGCAAGCATGATACACGTGCATAGGTTCAGGAGGGGATGGGAACTAGAGGTAGCTGCAGATAGCAAGGTGGTGGTCATAAGACATGGCTGCCAGCAGAAAGCAGTCACCTACTACCAGGGAAGTGGAGAAGTAAAACGGGGCCACATGGACTGCAAAAGCAATCACCTCGGGATCTGAGAGAAGTTGTCTGTAGCATCCTAGGGGCAATGGAGGTGGTATACCCAATCTCAAGGAAGGAGAAATTAAACAGAAAGAAGTACCTGGGGTTTGCAAGCTGTGGTCAATGGAAATGACTAAGGATGACAATGTTCGCCAGTAAGGTCACGACATAGATTTCCAGAAATATTCCAAAAAGGAAAAACTATAACCCATGGAGATTCCCAAATCCCAGAAGGAGAAATTCTTTGATCATGGTCAAATTACCCAGATCTGTGAGATTCCGGTATCAAATGTGAGAAAAACAGAGAAATATAGCCAATTGGAAAAAAGATCCATGCTCGTGGAGTGGAGCAGTGGCACCAGAAATGCCATCTAGCACATACCTCTAAGGCCCTGTCTTTTGTCCCCGGGAATGCATTTTCTCTTTTGTTCTCCTAGGTCTATTTACTTAATAATCATGGCAGAATCAGAACCTATGCCCTGGAGAGTGAACAGAGAGGGCATCTCCCTGCTCTTTTCCACTCTTTCCCTTAACATAACCAGTGACGAATGTACCTTTGGGAGGTTCACAGTGGGAGGCAAACACTTCCTAATGGGGACATGGCATGGCGTAGAAGTGTCTCTGAATTTAATATTGCCTGAACTCCTGAAACTCACCTTTTAAGACTCGAAAGCCTTTAAGACTCCAAAATCCTAAAATAACATTGGAATTCAGACTGACCTATCTCCCACTGAAACCCCAAATCAGAGTGGGTTTCACCAGGAACATAATTGGAGGGAGGAGGGGAATTCAGAAGTATTGATCTTAAAGTACCTGTAAGAAAAACAAGAGTTTCTGCCAGGCTCTGGGGATATGTGGCTGATTGCTTCCATGGTATCACATTCCTATGGAAATTGGGGGGAAATGTATGTAAAGTTATTCACTTAAAATGTTAGAGAAAAATAATGTTCCATCCTTCATAAATGAAAATGACATTCCTGACTCACAAGCAGTAGGATGTGCATTTAGAGTTATTTTTCTTTTCCAGCAGCGAAGATGGGTTAGCAGTGAGTCATGGGTGCAGCTTCCCCTTCCCCACATTCCTCCCTGTGGTGATCAAAGACCCACATTTGTGAAATGACAGTCTGGTCTTAGTGCCTGGGCTGTGATAGGATTAGAAATCAGTCTGTGCTGTAGCCTAAATTAGGGGCAAGTGTGAGACCAGAGTTAGGGGTTTGGGTTACATGGTGTTCCAGGCGGAAGGCTCAGTCTGTGACCAGGGAAAGCTATCTTCTCTGCTCCTTTGTTTGGGGTAATGACAATGTGTCCCTAAAAGCTTACAGATAAGTCATATTTTTTTCAAATGAAATCCTATTTTAAATCCAGTTAGAGAACTGGCTATTCAAAGGAATCTTATTAAGAATGCTTCTGTGATGTGAAAGAATTTCTTCATAATTTACCCTTTTCACCACTCTGGATTGTTAATTCACTGGGCTTGTGTAAAGGCAGGTTCACTTATGGTGGGGTGATCCAGGAATTTGGTCTGCCTAAGGTAGCACTGATTATGATTACAGTGTATAAAGAAAATCAATCAGCAACTAGGGTTATCCCTGGGAGTGACAGCTGCCTCTTAATTGGGGGATTAAACTGCAGTGTCCTCTTACCATTTTACCTTGTCTTCAGAGACTGCCAGCCAGCATTCAGAACTGACATTAACATCATTAGATTTTTATCATTCAGTCCCAAGTCTCATTAATCAGTAATGGAATAAACTTTATTTTCCCTTTTGGCTTATAGGCATGCTCCTTGGTGCCTCCAAATTCAAAGGCACACCAGCTTCCCTAAATCCTTATCCATCCTCTCTCTTCTTGCAGTGAGGAGAAATTAATGTAGATGCAAAAGAGAGGCTTCAGCACAGGACTGCATTTATTCCTTCATTCCTATATTCACTTACCACATATCTTTGGACATGTACTTTGCATCATCTATGGGGCTAAGTAGGCACTGGGGATCAAACCATGAACAAGGAAGGCATGGCTCCAGTGTTCCTGGAATTTACATTCTAGTGGTAGAAGTAGATATTAAACAGACAATTTGACAAATAACTGTGAAATTACTATTGTGAGAAGTGTTATGACAGAGAAATATAGGGTCCTGATGCAAAGAATAATATGCATAGAGAGGTGACCTAGTTTTTGTGAGATGGTCAAGGAAAATCTCTCTGAAAAGGAAGTTATATTACAGTACAGCAGTCCAGGCAAGAGATGGTGGTGGTGAAAACCAAGCTGGGATAGAGTAAGGTGGATTAATTTTAGGGCTTTTTATATAGCAGCATTAATACATCTTTGTGTACTTTCTGTATGTATATTATACTTGAATAAAACGTTTACTCTAACAAAATGACATGGATTGCAGACGAATTGCATTAGCAGAGAGTATGAGGCACAAGAGGGAATTAAGAGTGAATTCCAGGTTTTCGGCTTAAGCAACTGCATGGATGATTATGTCTTTTCTTGAGATGGGAAGACCAAGTGGGTAATTTACTTTGGGGGTAATTTTCTTTTGTTTCCCTTCCTTCCTTTTTTTTCTTCCTGTTTATCAGATCTAGTGGGTTACGATCCATTTCTGGGATGGTCAGTAACCTGGTGACAGACAGAGCTCTGGCCCTGAGAGACAGAACTCTCACCGTGGCTGCAAGAGAAGCTCTTAAAATATGTCTCACAAACTTTTGCCCTTGGTCTCAAAAAGGACCAGAGAAGAGAGTGAATAGGTCAGTGTAGACTTTATTCACCTTGTAGAAATTGCTCAAAGCCCAGGGTTAGCAACTGCATATCAGGGACATCTTTTTGCATATGAAGAACAGAAGAGCACATTTTCATGGGGACTGTTCAGCTCCCTTCAACATGAGTCTCCACAAAACCTCCATTAATGGCAATGCAACTACCCAGAGTTTTCAACTATCTGAGGCTTTAAAAAAATCTGTTTTGTCTTATTTGGCTTTTGTGTGAAAGAGACAGATGACAATGAAAGCAACTCAGTCAAGAAAACAATATTCAGGGGATGTCCTGGGGTCTGAATACATTGAGTCCTACTCTTTCTCTCTTCTCCATCTTCATTTATTGTTCTGGCCAATCAGAATTAATGCTCAAAATGATGGCCGGAGGCTCTGAAAGATCCTCAATCAGTAAAAAGTGATTCAAGTACATCATTATGCTTAATTTGCTAAGCAGGGACAGTGGACTCAGATATCTTAACGGAATTTTTTAAAGCAAAGGCAATGGAAAACAGCTTTGTTCTTAACCTCCAATTGCCCAGAAAATCTAATTAACCATATCCTCTCTATCCCTTTCCTCTGGTATTCCCTCAGTCAGGATTTGCCTTGGTACTAATTCTCTTATGTCATTATAATCACCAAAAGGTGTTCATTAGCACGAAAAGCTGTTTAGTGGACAGTATAAAATAAAACCCTCCAAATTCACATCCCTCCATCACCTCTGAGATGTTAATAGTCGCAAAAATATGATGATAAAATTGAAAGTGTCACAGCATTAAGTAGTGACTGAGAGATGAGATATAAAATCCCAAACTCATTGCCTCTTTGAGGGTCAATCCAGGAAAACCTCTTGGAAAAGGGAAACGTGGGGAGGAATCTGAAGCACAGCTGAAAGTTGGATGCTGGAAGGGAGAAGAGTAGATCTAGATCATAGGGACAGTGATGATCTGGCTGTACCAATCAGGCCCCCGGTGCTCGTCTCCTTCCCAAGCTCCACATCTATCTATTAAAACAAAATTTAAGCCACAAACACATAACACTCAAATATTCTCCTGAATTTTTATTCTCCCCAAAGTGCAAATGGCTGATATCGGGGCAATTGTTGAATAATAGAGATCAGGAGTCGTTGGTAAATACAGAAAATCATCTTGAAAGCCCAAACCTCACTATTTAGGACAATCATTGGTTCAAATATGTATTAACCTATTGCTGAAAGTGATATCTGAGAGAAACTAGGCTGATGAGCAGGAAAACTACCCAGTGATAGAGTCTTTGAAAGAGCACAGCAGAGAAGACATTCTTAGTTGGTACTACACTAGTTGTCCCAAAAAAGAGAAAGTTGATATTTTTTGTCAACTCTCTCTAAAAGTAATGCTTTTCTTGAATAATTCAAGTTTGTGCCATGCAGCAGGAAAATCTGGTGAAAAGTTTCTTTTTCCTGTAAAAACAACTTGTGGAAAAGCTACTTTTTAAAGGAATTGCACATTAATGTGGAGAAACCCCCAGGTGTCCGGTGGAATGACTCTGTTAGTTGTGTTTGTGTACCTTGAGACCCAGAGACAGGGATTATTGAGACCTAGAGACAGGCATTTCTGAAATGCCTCAGACAAACATTATTGAGGCCCAGAAACAGACTGGGAGACAGGAATTATTGAGACCTGGTGACAGATATTTCTAATTCAACTGTATATATTCTTTTGTGCCAAATCCTTTTTGTACTGTTCTGTTCCATTTGTCAACATGACAGACAATGAAACAGGCCAGAAAATATCTTGGGCCAAATGATATGTGATGTGTCGTTATGTGACATACCTAGTCTAAATGTGAAGAATGGCAACAATTATCCAGGTAAGTTGTGCAAAGAATAACGAACTCATACTTTTGATCCCAACTTTCGAGGTACTTCATAGAAAAATTCGGGGGAGTCTAAATAACCTAGATAAATACTTAACTTTGTCATTTAACCTACAATATAGACTCTAATTTTGGCTATTATTTTATAGTAAAAACACGACATTGATGGAAATCGGAAAACATTCATTCTGTAGAAATTTTAGAAAAAAATGGCCTCTACAACGCCAAATACTTGGCTCCAATGAGTTTACTTTTTAAGCAGTGTTATGTTTCTAATTGGCATCTTCTGTTCATCTTGCCTTCTGCGGCAAGAAATAACATTTTCTAGACTTTCTATGCCTGCTTTATTTCCTTATACCTAGGAGAACTGAAACATCTTGGTCCATCATCCTAAAACTTATCTGCTCATATCCTCACGGTGCTAGGCATGTGAACGGTGAGGACATTTATTTGCTTGCATCATTCACACTTCATCCTGGTGTCTGACTCTGAAAATGGAGAAAACCTCAATACGTCTCCTGCTTGCTGCTCTCTAATCTCCATCCTGTAGCATTCAAGGGCTCTATCTGTCAGTGCTCACATTTTCTTTTTGAAGCTTCCTGCTCCTGGACTCCTATTCTTTTCCAATGGTGACAAATTTACAGTTATTAGGAAGCTGCAATAGTCACGGGAAAATGGCAGCTTTGCTCTGTACTAGAGGATTTATCATGTCATGGGGAAGTAGTATATTGTAGTAGTTAAGAGCATGGGCTTTCATGTCAGACAGATCTGAGTTTGTGTTCTGCTCTGTCACATACTATCCGTGTGACTCTGGGCAAGGAACTTAATCTCCTGGTGCTTCAATTTTCTCACCTGTAAAAGAGATTAATTATAATAATAAAACTACAACATACTTCATAGTGTTTTATTTAGGACTGAATGAGATAATCCATAAAAAGCTGTTGGTGAGGTACCCAGCACTCCTTAAGTGCTCAATCTCATTCTCATTTTACCATGTGTGCATGTAGGTATGTCATTACTCTTACGCTGTTTCATGTGTCATCTCCTTCACAAAATGGTAAGTACCTCAAAAGCAGGTGCAATCTCATAGTTTTTCTACTGTTCTCTCCTGATTTCCTTCACATTTCCAGCACAAGAAGTGAGTGTCCAGCAGGATTTTAGGATATATTTATTGGTATAACTTTTTTCCCATCACAGATAAAATCTACAAGCTCTATTTTTGTCACTGCTGACAGAAATCCAGATAGACTTTTCTTACCTTTCAGTGTCCTCTTCCTTCTAGAAAGGGCTGGCTGCCATGACTTCATAGTCTGGATGCTTCATTCATCTGAACAGAAAATGAAGACCTACCTTCCAGAGCATTCTCAGTCTAGCTACTGTTCTAACTGCCCAACCTAACATCCTGCCTTAACTTCCTCCCATTAGGGAGTCAGGTTTTGCCTGTTTGCTCAATATGTTTTTCTCATGAAAATCAATTTCCCTGAAGCCCGTTTCCCAAGTGTAACATTTCCCCCCTCCTCTGGGAAAGTTAAACAAAATGGTTGGGTATACAAAGAGCATCCAGACATTCTCAGGCCAACAAGTTTCTCAACAGACACTGGGTTCTGAAGTTTGTGGGTTCAGAGGAGCCAATTACTACTCTGAAAACCGAACTCCTCTGCCATGGTGAACAAGGTCAACCCTCGGCAACGCAGAGATATTGGGAAAGATTTGTCTGCAGCTACATTTCCTCCCTCTTTCTCTGCACATTCTGCCTTAGCTAATCCCAGTTTCATACTGTCTCTGAACCCTTTTCCCCTCTCTCCACTTCTAGTTCAGTACTCCCAGGAGTTCCTTTCAAAATATTATTTTATCTTTTATTTGTAGTTAAATACACAGCAATTTTTAAGGAGCTCACTTAATATAAAATGGAATATAAACCTCTGGTGGAAATTTTGCACATAGTAGGCACTCAATAGTTGCTGACTAAACAAAACAAAGATCTAGAAATATAATTATTTGCTCTTGAGTATGTTCAGTAATGAAATAATAGTTAACAACAAGTATTTTCAAACTTCTACCTGTTCAATACTCCTAGGAGACCCTTTCAAAATATCAATCCTTCTTTTCAGGCTTTGATTTGTAGTTAAATTTCTTGAACCCATTATGAATTTGGGATCCTTTGAATATGGAGCTACAGTGCCTCAATACTGCACTAGCTATGAAGGAAGAGTTTACTGAGCAAATTAATGCTGCAAACAAGGAGAACTGCTAAGGGAACTGGGCACATGTAGTATAAATTAATATTGCTGATTACAAATGACTTATCTCTACTCATTTAAAACAGATACCCCAGCTCTTGGACAAACTTTTAAAGCTGTTAATTCAAGTCGTTGAATATACTCAAGGGGAAAATAACTGCATTTTAGATTCCTGTCTTGTTATTCAGTCAGAAAATATTTACTGGATGTCTACTACATGCATAATATCTCACTATGGATATATTTTGAATTATACAGTAAGTGTGTCTCCTTGAAAAACAGTCTTTAAACTTTTTCAAAACTACTCCAATTTCAAATGCATTAGAGGTGGTTTCTAGTAAAAGAAGTCCTGTAGGAAATTTTAGAAGACTGAGAAATATTTTGTAATATGACTACTTGTCTGGTTGCAATGTCTCTCTTTT
This sequence comes from Indri indri, assembly GCA_004363605.1. Taxonomy (NCBI): domain Eukaryota; kingdom Metazoa; phylum Chordata; class Mammalia; order Primates; family Indriidae; genus Indri; species Indri indri. Next base: position 37,294 of record RJWJ010001089.1, read on the forward strand.
ATAAATTTAAACTTTTAAGATTTTCTTAAAGTGAGTCATTTATGTAATTTAAATTGGTCTCAATTCCAAATTGTTATTAATATAATCTGGTAATGTGGGACCCTAGATTCCTCTGGATTTCAGATAGCATCAGGGAAACACCTACCACTACACTCCTAAAATCTCTTTGGTAAGACGAATTCAAAGAAACACTTTTTTTTCTTCCAGTACTTTGTGACCTCTTTCTCTAAGAAGGCCTTGGGAGCAAAAACTGGCTTCATTCTTCCTAGAATGCATCCTTGGGGAGTTCAGTAGATGCGTTGTTAAGGCCTTTCCCATATATTTGTCCCTTAGGATAAAAATGAGGGGATTCAAGCTGGGAGATGATCACACAGTAGAGAAGACAGACAATCAGGTTTCCAGAGATGCTGCCAACACAGAGAACTCAATTTAGAGGTGACTGGGCAGTTGCAGAAAGCGTTCTGACTTCCATTGGTGATAGGGGAATCATAGAATGAGGGTGGTATTGTGGATATTTGATACCAGAGTCTATAGGAGAGGGTCCATATCCACTGTGTAAATGCCAAGAAAAGAAGCCCCTCTGGAGAACAGGTATTGATTTACACAGGAGTGGTAGTAGAGTGTAGTGGAGAGAGCATATGCTTTAAAGTCATAAAGAACCCATAAAATCCCAGTTTGGCCTCTTACTAGTTGGATGACCTTGGAAAAATTGTTTAAGATGAGTTGGCTTCACCTACCTCATCTGTAAAATGGGAACAATACCTACCTCATGGGGTTGCTATGCAGTTTAAAAGCAAATGCCTGGCATGTAAAGTGTCTACTAAAATAGATGGTCAATAAATATTAGCTCCCTGTCCTCTCTCCTCTTTTGTTTCTTTGATGAAAAGTGAAAAAGAAAAAGATGATCAGCTTCATTTACTGCAGAGAAAGGCAGCTGGAATGCCGGAGTGATACTGTGATTCAGATGCAGGAGCTGAGGGAACCAAGATTTCTTGTCAGTTGACATGTAAAATTCAAAGTTCATGGAAGCCTCGTTGACTAGTCTATACATTTCTTGGGGGCAAAGGGCTGACCATATATTATTTGTCCCCGTATTCACACAGTTTGCTGAATGGTTGAAAATTCAGAGGATACCAATCAAGCTTACAGGTGCTTTCACATAGGCATAGCTTTGCACTTAGCAGATGCCAAGAAAAGAAAGTTTGAAAATGGATGGCTAGTTCTGAAAGTTTAGTTGTAGACTAAAAGCAAAGTTTGGGCTAAGCAATCTTCAAGAGCTGAAGAGAAGAATGTTATTGATAGAGAGTGGTGATTGGTATGTGGGCTGGCTAGTAAGTGCCATTACATAAAGAAGTCTAATTTCCTGCTCTGTATTATTACCATAGGTTCCAGATGGAGAATTGGATCATAAGTTTAATGAACCCCTCTTGTAAGAATTTGTAGTAGATAGGAGGGTGGTTTTCATCAAGCTTAAGTGGTAAGGACAAAGGGATAAGATCTTAGGTTGTCATAGGAACCTCTTTCCACTCAAGGGCCATCAGCAGGATTAAATAATGACCATGGTGCACACTGACAAGACTAAGGACTATGCAGTTGGGTGGAGAAGAAAATGAGGGGGAGTAGGAGACAGGGGAAGCAAGAAAGGAAACAAAAGGTGCTAGTGATATCACTAGCACTTTTAATCCTTCCATAGTCATGGTTTACCAGTCTCGGAACCCTCTGCATTTTCTCTTTTTACCATTTGAGCATGTATTCTCCAGCTACAGTCAGGCAGCAGGCATTTACTAAGTGCTTGTTCTGTACCACACACTGTGATAGGTACTGAGGGTGATATAGACATGATCAGAACATGGTTTGAGTACAGAGAAACTTTGAGTCTGGCACAGAAGTTGATGGCTTTATACCAAGGTGGGATGAAAAATGCCAAGGCAGGGGCTTAAGCCAAATGCTAGAATTATTAATAGAAGCAGCAGAGAAGGCTTCCTTGAGGAGGTAGCATTTGAGCTGTTCCCTGAAGGGTGCTAAGGACTTAGTAGGTGCAATTGGAAGAAGGCAAGGCAGAAGGAGTGGACTGAGCAAAGAGAAGAGTAAAATATGAATAAAATAATAGCGATTTCCTTTTTACCCTGTTTTCTCTGCACCGGGCACTGTGCTAAGCACTCTAGATGCATTACCTCAGCTAATCCTTAAAATCACCCTATGAGGTTAATAATATTCCATTATTACCCCTATTTTATAGATGAGGAAACTGAAGCCAGAGAGGCTATATAAATTGTCCAATGTCACTCAACTACGAAGTGGCCAGGGTTTTAATTTGAGCCTATCTGAGTCCAGAGCCCATGCATGCAATTAACCAAAACAGCATTTGCAGGTCAGGTCATGGAAAGCAGTGAAAGTAATGTGGCTAGAGCACAGAGCGCATGCAAAAGAGGAATGGGAGAGGAGACTGGAAAGGCAGCTGCGGCCAAACTGGGGAGCATATTTCCTGGCAGCCCACTGGGGCTGGATCTTGTAAACAATGAGAAACCATGGGAAGTTTTAAAGTAGTGGAGTAACAGTCAAAGTGGTGCTTTAGGAAGTTTAATCTGCAGTGTGGAGGATGGATGGGAGAAGGGAGTGACGTCTGGGGGATAGTTAAGAGGCTATTGCCATACAATAGTCCAGGTGTAGGGGAGTGTACACGCTTTTCTTGAACTAAAAAAGCCAAAGCAGGGAATGGACAGAGGAGGGACATTGTGAAGGAGGAAAAAAAAGAAGTCTGTGACTAACTGCATGTGGAGGGGTGGAAGTGGTGGTGAGGGACTGGGAGAGGTAGGAATTAAACAAGGGACAATGAGGTTTGGAGGCTTTGGGACTAGAAGAACAGTGATGCCAGTGACAATGTTGGAGGATGGCTACTCTGAAGAGAAGTTTCAACTCAAGATTGAAACTGGGAGAAATCTCTAAAAAGTGATCCTTACAACTATGGAAATGAATGAGATCAGCTTGGGGAGAGAGAAAAGCCAAGGGTGAAATATTCGGCGATGCCTCCACTGAGCTGGTGTGGCAAGGAGGGACAGTTAGTAATGGGGATAGGCAAAAGAGATCATGCGGAAGAGGGAAGAAACAGGAAATTATGAGAAAGGGATTTCTAGAAGGTTGAGTGATCAACATTGCAAATACAGTAGAGGGGTCCGAGAGAAAGGAGGATGAGAAAATACTATTGATTTTGGTGAGTAGAAGATCTTTAGTGACATACAGGAAGCAGTTCTAGGAGAGAGCCAGATTTCAGGGGATGAAGAAGGGAGAGAGCAAGGGTGACAAATTGAAGATCAGCGAGTGTAGAAAATTTTCAGGAGAAATTTTGTGGCGAAATTACAGGAGCAAACCAGATACTTAAAGGGTGCTAGGACTATAGAAAGGTCATTTTAGGGTAGGGTAATCTTAGCATATTTGTTAGCTGAAGGGAAATGTCTGTTAACTAACACTTATTAGTGCAGATGTAAAGATTAAAGACATGGGGTGAGGTCAGGGCTGACAGTGGCTGGAATAAGATCCCAATGGAGGTGAGAAGGAGCAGGTTCAAGGGCTACGTGGAATGTTTGCTTTGGCAAATATGGAGGTGGCATTTTCCTTGGAAAATGTAAAGGGAGAAAAGAGGCCAATTGAAGGTACAGAAGTATTTGGAGATGGAGAGAGGGTATTAAACTAAAATCATTCTGAATTTTCAAAGAAGTTTGTGTACCTTGCACCGGCTGGTCTTGGTGTTGCCAGCAGATTATCTGTAGAAGGGTAGGTGAGTGGACATGGAACTGAAAACTTCAGGAGTATGTGTCCCCAGCAACTGGCACAGTGTCAGGCACACAGAAAGTGCTGAATAAAAACTTTTTGAAATAAACAATTGAACAAGTGGACAAGATTTAAAACATTCACTCTGAGATACAAACTATGATGTCATAGAAAGTGAATAAAAGGATTGTAGAACAACATCCACTGGAATGGCTAAGATGAGGAAGAAATGATACCAGAGTTGGTGAGGATATGGAACAACTGGATTGTTCATATACTGTTGGTGGGAAATTAAATTGGTACAACCACTTTGGAAAACTTTGGCAGGCCATATCTACTAAAGCTAAACATATGCATGCCCCGTTATCTAGCAAGTCACTCCTAGGTATATACCCAAGATAAATGAGTATGTCTGTTCACCAAAAGACATAAATAAGAATTTCCATAGAAGGACATAGAGAACTAATGCACTCATAAAGGTTAAATGGCCTGTCTGAGTCCACTCAGGTTATAAATGCTCAGGCTGGGATTTGAACTGAGGGGCTCTTTCACCACAGTGTTTTTTTCATTTGCATCTAAAACCACAACACCTTCAAAGGCTACTGGATGCTGTTTACATGGCCAGTACTTTACATATATCATTGCTAATCCTCACAATCTTGTAATATGTGTATTATTGCCCTCGTTTTGTAGATTAATGAACTAAGTGTCCAAAATGAAGGGTATAATTTTCCTGAGAGCTGAGATGTGAACTTAGTTTTGCCTGACTCCAAAATCCATGTTTTCTCTTTCATCAAGGAATGGTGGTTTTTCTCAAGTTTTGACAAGTTTTAAGGAGGAATGGTGGGCTGATGTAGTTGGAAATGTAGAAAGGGTTAATGGAGAATCCTGGCTTGCCTGGTCTTTATTGCCCACAAGGCAGAGAGCAAAGCCTCAGTCAAGTGATTCCCTTTCCCATTTTCTATATATGAGCCACTCACTTTATTATAAGGGCCTGGGAGCCAAGGATGGCTCTAGGTATACTGGTGAAGTAGCAGTCACTCACCTCCTTTGTCAAGCCTCTCAACAATTATAGGCAACCTTGTAACACATATATTTAAAATACACATAAATACAAATGTATGCATGCATCCGTGCATGCACAGACCTCCAAAGCTATTGCCTTAACAATATGATTTTCACTGCAGAGGAATTGTTAAATACTCAAAGAAGTGTTCATTTTAAGGGTGACTTAGTGGCTTCAGCCATCCAGTGCAGGGACACAGATTGAGAACTATCCCTACCCACCTAGGTTCCTGTGCTAATTCCCTTTTCACAGGGAGTGCTCTGTAGTTTGTGACAAGTATCTCTGGCTCTAGTTCTTCCTCACACTGATAGTATCAGAACACCCCTAATTCCCCCATATCCTAATATTTTTCTCCCCACAGAGTTCCCTCCCTGACCTTGAATAATTAGACATTAATAAAAGCAATTCTGGGAAGAGAGATTTTAGCCCAGGTGGACTGAGCCCTGGAAGACAAGACAAGTTTTGAGGACACCAAGGTGGGTGTAGAGGTCCTGACCTTTGCCAGGTCTTCCCTTACTCCCGAGCCAGAACCTTGCAGCACAAGCCCTATTGCTCTCTCTGTCCTCCCCCCCACTCCCTCAAGTCAGGTGTCTCAGGCATGGAAGATGAGAATTAGTTGTCATGGTAACCTGTAACTGTGCCTGATAGCCTCTTCTCTCAGCCAGTTCTAGGCCCTGGACATCTGTTCTCGGCTCACCTCTTCTAATGTTCCCAAATGTAAGTCCAGGCTCATATGCCAAGTTGCACAGTATCTGTTCATAGGTGATGAAGAGGCCCTTGCCTGCATCCAAGGCAAGAGACACACGAAAGAGGGAATGGAGTAATAGGAACTGTTACTTTGAAGGTGCTATCAGGGGACATGAGAAGTCAGGGCTACTAATCAAAGTAAATTAAGGGCTCACTACACGCCAGCCACAGTAATGTCTTGTCCCTTATTTCATTTAATTCTCTCAAACAAACTTATTAGGTATCATTATGCCCACTCTACAGATGAAGGAAATGGAAACTCTGAGAGGCAAAGTGACTTGCCTAGCATTGCACAGCTGTGATTTCAACTTAGCTTTTATCTAAGTTTCCAAAACCCACTTTTTTGGATTACACTGGTTTATGGTTCTTCAGGGGTTTTTTTGGAAGGAAAAGAACAGCTGCAGAGAAGTGTTCCCTCGGTCCACGGGCCTGTGAAGCCCTCATGGCTCTTCCCCAGGAGTAGACCCCCTCCTTCCTTCAATTGCCTTTCTTCTCCAGACACCTTCTTCTCCATAGACTCCTTCATCCTTCCTCCATAACGTCTTTCTGTCCTCCTGAAGTGTGCCACAATTTCCCTCTGCCCAAACCCTCACTTTCCCCACTTTCTCAGGTAGATCCCTAACCTTTTCTTTCCTAAGGGATATCTTTCATGGCATGGGAAGGAGAGAAAGATGGGCTAATTTCCTGACATAGGCAGAACAGAGGACACCTCTATTTGTTTCCTATTGCTGCTATAACAAATTGCCACAAATTTAGTGGTTTAAAGCAATACAAATTTGTTCTCTTACAGTTCTGGAGGCCAGAAGTCTGAAATCAGTATTACTGGGCTGAAGTCCAGGTGTCAGCAGGGCTGTTCTCCCTTCAGAGGCTCTAGAACTGTCTTTTCCAGCTTCTGGAGCTGCATTCCTTATATTCCTTGGCTCAAGGCCCTTTCCTTCATCTTCAAAGACAGCAACATAGCATCTTCAAATACCGCTTTGCGTCTGTCGTATTGCCTTTTCTTCTGTGTCAAATTTCCCTTTGCCTCCCTTTTATAAGGATGCTGTGATTACATTTATGGCCCATCCAAATAATCCAGGATAATCTCCCCATCTCAAAATCATTTTTTTAAATTTCAGCCTATTATGGGGGTACAAATATTTAGGTTACATATATTGCTTTTGCCCCACTGGAGTCAGAGCTACAAGTGTGTCCATCCCCCAGACGGTGCGCATCGCACCCATTAGGTGTGAATATATCCATTCCCTCCTCCCCGCTCCCACCTGCCTGACACCCGATGAATGTTTCTACTATATGTGCACATAAGTGTTGGTCTAATCTTTGTCGAAATCGTTAATGTAAATCGCATCTGCAATATCTCTTTTGCCATAGGAGTTAATATTTGGAGTTTCCAGAGATTAGGACCTGGAGATCTTTGGGGGCATTATTCAGCCAATCACAGCATCCAAGGCACTCAGTTGTACTCATATAGTGGGAACTAGTTGTCTTGTGTTTCTGGAGTGGATGAACCAGGGCCTCAGGAGTTAGAGTAGAATGCATAAACATGGCCGAAGTTAGGAGAGTTAATACAAACTTGAGTTTTGCTGAAATGAAGCCAAGTATGGAGCTGGTGATTCCTGCGAGAGGTCTTTTTACTTGCACACTGCCCCTACAGAGAGGCAGCAAGGAAGGTAGGACATAGAGGTGAAGGCTTCTTCTCTTCCCCTTTCCAAAATGATTGCCTTATTTGTTCTTCTCTCTTGCTTGAGTCGTTTGTCTGGCAGAGAAAATTTGAGAAAAGGGTGATACTCTGGCACCAGAGACAAAGGGAGAAGGCTAGAACTCTTCTCTTGCTGACCACTACTCTCTCTCTCTCTCCACCTCCATATTCAATCCTGTTCCCCACCCTTGTTGCCAGTAAGGCACCTCCTGGTCACCCGGAAGTGGGGCTACAATGAACTGAAGCCCAGGGTAATGAATAGAGAGTAGAGAAAAGGAGGTTTCTTTAGGAGAAGCTCTCATACCAGCCCACATCAGGCCAGAGAAAAGCCTTCTCTGTCAGGCAGTCTTAGAGAGGTATGGAATTTGGGACAGCTGCCAAGCAGAGTGACCAAGTGTTACAGAGTCATTCCTTGATAACCATTCACTTCTCTTCCTTGGCACTGAATATTGCTATCTAGTGCATGGGAAACTTCAAAAGTCCCTTTCCACAAGTTCCTCTGCCAGGTGCTTACCTTAAGGAACAGCTTTAGTCACACTTGGCAGGTCCGGGCTAAAGCCCAGTCAAAAGAGTAGAGAATGAAAATTTGGGGAGCTCAGATTCTGAAAACCAAGGAAAGACAAGTTGGGATGGAGTGTGGGGGCATGCCAGGTCCCGTACTAAATTTTCATGGTGTTGGAGTGTCAGCAGCAGAATCACAAGCTCAGTAAGGTTTTGATTTATGAGCACCAGATGCAGAGTTGTGAACTGACGTTTTTTGTAGAGTTAGCAGCTGGCTTCCCATATTTTGTTCCTGTTCCAGGACATCATCTATTATATTGTTCAATGCTCCTCCTTATATAAAAACTCATGACAAATTCTTCTCCAAGATTAGGGCCAGGAAAAAGTTTGTTTGTCCTAGTGAACGTGTCTGCTTTCTTCTGCCAGACAATGAAAGCAATGAAAAGGCAGCCCCCTCCACACCCCAGCCCGAGGGTTGACATAAACTCTCCAGCTATATCAGTTTTGAATCTTCTGAGAGGAGGAGTAGCAGAGGTGATGGGAAATCCAAGGGGAGTGCTCAGAGTTCACTTAAAATTGGGGAAGCAGGGCAAGCCACAGTTTCTGAAGGGAAGGACTGATTATCCATTTGCTAAGAAGACCAAACGGGTAATCCAGAGAATTCCCAGGCAATGATGACGGCACCAAACAATTCCAAGCTGAACTATGCTGGGGGTTCTCTAGCAGAAAATTAGGAGCTGGGCCTGGCCACTAGGGTTATGAAGAGCTGGAAACATGTGAGAAATAGATCTCAGACAGGTTTTTCCCTCAAGTATCAACACTGATTTGGAGGACAAGGAAGCTCTGGGAAGTGGTGGCACTCAGGCAGAAAAAAGGCCTGGTTGTCCACGGGATGTCCAGAAAGATCTCCCGATCTGGTAGCCCCACAGAAGTGCACTGAGCCCTCTTCCATGGGGTCCAGGAGATATTTGACTTTCTAAATCCCACTAACTCCCTAGACCAGTTCAATGATAGTTTCCTGCAACCCCTTTTAATCTACTATGAAACAAATGGGTCACATATTGCAGAAATCCATATGAAGACCAGCATGAATGGTATTATATTATCACAAGACAAGTGTAAACATCATGTTTTGATTTTTCACCTTGGTTGCTAGGAAACTCAGTTCTAAATTGTATGATTGATTGTTTAAGCAGTCTAGAAGTATGGTGGGGTGTGGGGGTGGGGGTTCAGTATATTTTGTTTGTCACCATCTCCTTCTGTTTGTACTGCTTTTATTCTTTGTTAGCAGATTTCGGTCTAATTGTACCAAGAATTAACCAATTGTAAACTCCCTCAAATTCTTTCTGAAAGTAAGCAGGAAATAAATAAGCATATAGAGATATGATATTTTCTTTGTAAGCTTGTCAAATTTTTCATACACCCTTCCTTGGGTTTAATGTGACAGGAATATTGACCTTGACTCAAGCTATGCTCACCTTTGTTCTTCAGATTTGTTGCTGTTGGCCATGGGGGGTCTGGGCCAGTGTATGTCCTGCTAGCAGTCTACAGAGTCATTGCTGCAAAGGAAAGAAAGTACCTCATTTTGTTAGATGCTTTTATTACCCTTGGCATTGCAATAACACTTTCCTCAGGTTTCTTGCCTTGGGAACACCTAATGGCAGATGCTTTTGATACTTCAGTAACTAAAGCTCCTTTAATGAGATCCATGATGGACCTGCCTTGTTTTGTTCTTTAGTGAAAAATGTTATAAGGAAGTTGCAGTATATATTTTGTTGGTAACGATGCCTTAAGCTATTAAGGCCATTTGTTATTTTCTGAAAGCAAGAGAGATAATGCTCACTAATAAAATTCACTGCACTGCAGGTAGCTCTAAGTTTCTTTCCTACAAAGTGCCCCATAGCTCTCGTGGGTCTGCCTCCCTCCTTCATCTTTCTTATGCTTTTGTAAGATGGGGAGGGGCATAGCTCTTTTAGTGCTGAGGAACTGACTCTGTCTGAATCCCAAATAAGTCACAAATAAGAGACAACTTGATGCAAACTGCACCCCCTTTTTGTATCCCCCTCTCCTCCCCCTGGCTCCCTTGTTTGCTTCTCCCTGTGTGCAGAGTCCAGCCTCCTTGGGCCACTGATTCTGGCATCTCCCTGAAGACTCTGTCCTTTACTCTATTCCTACTCCTTGTCCACAATTCAGACATCGAAGTTCTCCTTAACCCAATTTCTCCTCGAATTGAAAATGCAAATGTGCCTGCTTTACCGTCTCTATGTGTTAAGCTTCTACAAGAGGTTTTGTGCTGGGCACAGTGCTCTGGATGGGGAAGTGCAGGAAGGTGGGGGTGTGGGGAGTAGAATGGCCCCTGAACTGCCACTGGTCAGCAGCTGGAGTGTTTTGCAATCTTCAGGCCTGTGACTGGGGTGAGGACAGCAGAAGTGATGGATAGGGGACAGAAGCAGGAAGAAGTACCATGGACATTTCATCATGGAGCCAGGGTGAGGTGAACTGGAGAACTGAGAGCCATCTCAGGGAGAGGAAGCTGTGATTTCCATCTCAACCCAGATCTCTGGGGACAAAATTGTCTTTATAATTCTACTGTCATAAGGACTTGAGCTCCTAGGAATAGGAGAAAGCACAAAAGGAGGCAAGGAGAAAGGCTGTGGGTTTCCCATTTCCCTTCCAGACCAAATCCAAGACATCAGGAACATGTAACTTTCCACACATACAATGCTATGTGATGTTTCACACAGGGACCAGAGGCCAGTTCTACATGGGTAGGGCTCTGGGACAACTCTGCGTGTTAATAGTTAACCTGTAATACTAATTGAAGATGTTTATTTTTCTAGCTTCTATTTTTAAAAGCCACTGGAAGTTTGGCAATATAAAAGTTTCAACTTTGACATCTAACTGATTAAACACACTTTGGAGGGCTGAAATTTTATAATCACTATCTAACTGGACTCAAGTGTATTAAAAACAGAGGTTTTCACAGGGGCAGGCAAGAGTGGTGGCGGTATGCAGTCCATGGATCAACAACTGGCTTCTTTTAACAAAACATAAAAGCTATTTCTAGCTGAAATTCTCAGAAACACTATAGGAAATTAATATAACTGATTGATGTGATCTCATCTAATAGAAATGGGAGTCGAAGCTTTATCCCTCTAGAACAGGTGATTAGAGTCAAATGAGGGGCAGGTTCCCATGGCAACCATTTGGCTATCTCAGACCCGAAGGAGGCCTCTGAAGGGGAAGCTTCGAGAAGGAACATGGCTTTTAAAGGGAAGAAGGGAACAGATATCAGACCTTTTTCTTTTAGGGCCATGCTGGAGTACTTAGGGGATTAAGTTGATGTTGGGGCACATCTACAGTTGTTCTGTGAGTGCTGGGGACAGATGTTAGATACTATTCCAGTCCTTTAAAGCTAGGGGATCACTCCTCCATTTGGGTACTCCCCTCTCACTAACCTTCTGTGAAGGGAGGCAGTACTGAAAGGAAGCCAGGCGTCTCTGGACATTTCTGCAAATCTTCTCGAGGCTGTGGTGGGTGTGGGTGTCAGGTGAATCCAGCATGCCTAGACCCTTCCTCTCTCTTTACAAAGATGCCCTCTCCTCCTTGAACTTGTACAACCTACCATTCTAGCCCACAATGGGACTGCAGGAGTCTTTAGGGTGGCAGTGCTGTGCTGAGAGAGATGGAGCAGGATATCAGACCTCCTTGTGTGAAGGGGTGTGGCTGAAAGCTTTCTGTCCACTCCCTCTTAGGAGAGCAAAGTCTTATTTCAGGGCAGCCACCAGGGTTTAGGGGTATAATTCAAAACCAGGGGGCACTGCTCTTCTTACTCTGAGTACTTTTCCAGCTTCCTCTGATCACTCCTGAACTACAATCTCTGCCCTACCTGCCTCTCTCTCCCTTCCTCTCCTTCCTCTTAGTAGTAAACTATTACAAGGTTTCCTGTTATTTTCTTTCCCCAGCTATTTTCGCTTTTCTGTGGTTCCACTGCCTGCTCCTATCCACACTTCTCCTCCTCCCACACACACTCCCAAGGCCTTTGCTGACATCTGAGATGTCATATTTGATGACATGTCCGTTTGTGTGCCCCTGGAATCTCAGAGGCCCTTAAGGGATCCCTAATCTAGGCCAACAGTGACATCGGAGGACAGAGATTGGGGATAGGTATAACATTTTCTAAATTCCTATTTGTGCTTTCACATATGCTGACCCACTGAAATTGCAAAATAGCTCAGTAAAGTAGACATTTAATCATTCCCATTCTGCAAATAATGAAACTGAGACTCACAAGATTCACATGACTTGCCCAAAGGATTAGAGTTTGTGAGTGGCAGAACCAGGATTTGAATCCTGCTCCTCTGGCTCCACATTTGATTCCTCTTCCACTCCATTAGGAGATTGTTGGGACTTGAGGACCATGTGTTCCCAGGAGCAGATGTTATTCTTGGCTCCTGAAGGCTGCTAGATAGTGGAAAAAAGATCTTGGGAGACTCATTCTGTTTAACTGTTACAACCCCAGGGGTTTTGCAGAGGGGCTTTGCAGAGGGGCTTCGTAGAGGGGTTTTACCTTGGGTCCTCTAATCTGTTTTCACTCAGGGTGATGGCAAGTAATTCATTCTCAGTCTCCCACTGAAGAATACTCCATTCTCATCATAGCCCTTGAATTATCTGAGTTAGGAGTTGTCTCCACTCTGGTTTCTTGACTTTCATTCAGTCATTCCTTCCTTCATTCACTCATTCATTCATTTGTTCAACTTCATTGAGTATTTCTTGGGTGCCAGACACTATGCAAAGAGTTGGAGATTTATTGACGACAAAGCCACAGTCCTTATTTTTCTGATGGATTCAGAGACTTCAGTAGACAATGGCAATGAAATATGGTAAGAGAAATGATAGTGGTGTGGTCTGATTTGCAGCATGGAAACTTTGACCAGAGTGGGGGATGAAGCAAGTTGTAGGGATTTACCTTTGTAGGAATCAACCTTTCCTCCCTCCCAATTATGCCCTCCCCACTTTCCTTCTCCAGTTTCCTATGGGTAGCAAATACTCAATGTCACTATTTTATTTTATTATAAAAATTGAGTTGTTTTTGGTGGGAGATGGGAAGCTATGTTCATCATATGAGTCATCAATTGGAGTCTGTCAAGAAAAATATAATGCTCAAATGCTTTTTCCCGTTAAAATTCTGGGCAATATTCTAGGAAATTAGCCCACAACCAACTAATGTGAGCCCCTCTAACAGAAATAGTCCCATACAAATACATCCGATGAGTCTAGAGAGCTCTGATTGCCTTGGTACATGAAGTAAGTGGAATGTATTGTTTTGATTAACCTGCTTTGTATATAAATGTCCTTGCCTCAGAACATGATCTTTTAGTGATGTTCTCTATACAACTCTCTTCCTGTGTCTTTCCCTCTAGGGGTGAGCACCCATGTGTACTGCAGTGACCTTTTCTTCTCTCTAATCTCCCTCTTTGAAAGCTTGTTTTCTCTGATTGTTTTTCTTGGAATAGACCTGATATAAAAATTCACACTGCGGTGTGGTGTGAATGGATGAAAGCAACTTAATGCTGTAACCTTTGTCATGTATTTGGATTTTAGTGAAGACCAGCCACTCAATTTGGAGACATAAGTCCTTTTTTTCAAATGTCCATGCCCACAATCAATCGATTTTTCAAAAACCAGTACAGGGCCCCAAATTCCAGATCTTGTAAACTTAAGATTCTAATGGGAAAACTTCAGGCACCAGTAAATTTGACATATTTGACATACTGGGAAATATTTTAGAGTAGAGGGGAACTCTTTTTCTTCCCTAACAAGTCCAAACACTGGCACAGCTGCTTGAGGTGACATTTGTAATTTTTCCCCATTTTAGGAAGTACTTGTTGTTCAGCTCATCGCTTACTCCTTTGCAGTCAGCTGTTGAACACTTCTAGTCCATGCAGAATGGAGTTCAGAACTGAAGATGAACTTCCATTGTCTTTGGGGTATGAAGATAGGGAAGATATTATGGTGCTGTTGGATGACAATTGATCTGATTCTAGTTCACTGTTAAGACAAGAATCACTTGGCCTCTTCACATGCATGAGTTCTGTGAGCAGGCAAGCTCATATTTCAGCTCACAGGTACATGTGGCCAAATGTGATCTTGCACATACTTGATGACAAATGGGTGGTGGGGGGATTGCTGAAAGATGAGTAATAATAATAATGTCTTACCATGTTTCAGACATTGTGCTAAAAGGAGTACATATCCTTAAAACCTCCATACGAGGTAGGTATTATTATTATCATTTTAAAGATGAAGAAACAGAGACTTAGGCAGAAAGATCATACAGAAATGTAAGAGGAAGATTTGAACCTCAGTCTTGATCCAGAATCTGTGCTTTTTAAAAATCACTGTACTATACAACTTTGTGTGGGAGAAGATAGATGGATGAGGTACACTATTCCAAGCTGGAGAGAGACACAAGCTTGAACAAAGTCCAAGGGGTAAGAATGGGCAAGATGTGCCACAGGGATACTAAGTAGCCCAGTCCAGTGTCACCAGAAGCAAGAATTCTTGTAGGGCGGTAGAGGAAAGAATTCCTGCAAGGGTTGCCTGGGGTCATGTTCTGGAGGGTCCAAATGTTGATCCAAAGAATGTATCCAATATCCTCTATCTAGTATTTCAATTATTAAATACCAAGTTTCAGGAGCTAAAGTTGTTTTTGGAAAATATAAATGAAAATATTTTCAGAATTATACAGAAGCCTTTGGAGATAAATAAAGCACTAAAGCCCTAACAGAAACATATGTAATAAAAGCAATCATTCAGCACCATGGGACATTAGATGAGGTCTATTGTGAATTGTTATCCCTATGCATGTCACAGAGAAAACGTCCAGTATTGTGATTACCAAGGTAATTTGTCTTAAGGTTAATAGGTGGTTGGAGAAAATGATATTTCGTTGTGTTCCATTCTACAGGGGCCAAAAGGTTCTGTTTGGCCTATATAGCATTTACAAAGAAGGTACTGGTCTAATAATCCTAAAATGACAATCCTGGTAACATCACAAAATGACTTCTCTTGTTGGCTGGAACAAGTGGGATTCTAGCTAATAATGGAAATAACTACCTATGTAGCACTCCCTGGCCTGGGACACCAAGGGCCTGGACTCCAATTCCAGTTCTGCCACTAATTAACTGTGTGACCTTGAAACAGTCACTCGGTTTCTCTTGACCTCAGTTTTCTCACTTATAAAATGTGGTAGTTGCAGTAGAGTCCCTGGCTGACCTTGTCACTTTTCCTTTTGTGCTTTTTTTAAAATGTATTTTTAAAATTTCATGAGAATATGTGGATCTTTTCTCATTGTAAAATGTTAAATAATACCCAAATCCCACTTCAACCCCCTACTTCATTTCTCTTTCAAGATAGAAATTATGTTTATAGTGTAATCTTCTAGGCAATTGTTATGCATCTATATACATATACATATGTGTAGTTTTGTAGGGTTATTTTTAAAATAAATGATATCAAACCATATGTGTTGTTTTGCAAGTTGATTTTTTTTCATTGAAAAGCATGTCTTGGAGATATTTTCATGCCAGTACACATAAATCTATCTCATTCTTTTTAACTGCTGCAGAATATGCGTATATAGTACCATCATTTGTTCAGTTATTTTTCCACTGATCAATATTTGTTTAAAAATTATCATAGTTACAATTCTGCAATGGACAACTCCGGGCATCTCCTTATATACATGTGCAAGTGTTTCTTTAGGGTATATTTTTTGATGTGGAATTGCTAGGTTTCAATATTTCAGTTTTATTAAACACTGTCAAATTACTCTCTAAACTACTAGTGCCAATTTGCTGGCAGTTTCGTTACAAGTTGATCAACACTTGATGTGGTCAGACCTTTTCATTTGCCCAACGGTTGGAAAAGGTATCTCTGGTTACTTGTAAGGTTGAACATTTTTTCCTATGTTTATTGTCCATTTGCATTTCCTGTCTGTTGGTAAGTTGCTTATTCATACCCCTTACCTATTTATTTTAATGGATTGTTTACATTTTTGGTATTGATATAGAGGATTATACTTTTTATATTCATATAAATGCATTCATTGATAACTGTAAAATCATATCTAAATTGTTATTATACAATACAATCTCATTTCTTAACTTTGCTTGTAGTGAATACCATACAGTAGTTAAAAATTCTTAATCCTGTCAAATTTATCCATTTTTCCTTTATGATTTCTGGGTTTTGAGTCTTGCTTAAAAAGTCTCTTCTCTTAATTTATTTCTGCTGTATTTTCTCCTAATAACTTAAAAGTTTTGCATTTTTATAGAGCTCTTTAATCCATCTGGAATTTATTTTTGTTTATATTGTGAAATAGGAATCTCTGACTCTGTCTTTATGTCTTTCTTTGTGTGTGTGTGTACACATATATGTGTATGTATATAATATATACATATATGCACAGACATATATTTTTTTCCTAATCACCAAGTGTCCTAACAACATTTATTGAAGAGTTTATCCTCTCCCCACTGATTTGTGATGCTTCTTTATTAATCATATACTGAATTTCCATTTATTTACATGGATCTAGTTTAGGACCATATGTTCTATTTCACTGATCTCTTTGACTATACCTGTATCAATACTATGCTACCTGAATCATTGTAACTTTCTAACATATTTTGATATCTCATGGAATAAATCCTTTGTTTTTGTTATTTTCTCTTCCAAAATTGTCTTGGCTATTTTCATACAGTTTCTTTTTCAGACGAATTTTAGATTCAGCTTTAAATTCTGTAAACATTTTTACCTGGATTTTGATTGTAAGCATGTTTAACTTACAGAGTAATTTCGATATAAATGGCATTTTATACAAGACCAGTGCTGTAACTCCTGAGCTATGGAGCCAGAAATGGCATTTTATAACAGTGATTTATCCCATCTAGGAACATTATAAGTCTCTTGACTTATTCAGTTCTTCTTTTAAGACCTCCAGTAGAGTTTAGAATTTCCTTAGATAGGTCTTGAATATGTCTTATTAGGTTTATTCAGGTTTGAATATATTTTATTATATTTCTTTCTAAGTATTTCATTAGTTTTTTCTGTTATGACCAAAATTTTCTCCTGTTATATTTTCTAATTGGTTGTTTCATTTATTTTATTCATTCAACAAATATTACTTGAGTACCTACAATGTGTCAGACACCATGTTTGGCCCTACAAATCAAAAATGAACAAAATAGACTTTTTATTTTTGAGTTCCAGTAAGTTTTTATTAATTTATTTGACCTTTTCAAGGCAAACAGTTATATTTTGTCCTAATATTTGTTTTTCTTACTTCCTTTTTTTGTTTCATTGAATTGGCTTGGACTTCCAGTATAATGCTGAATAAAAACAAAGATAGTGGGTATCTTTTTTTGTTTCTGACCTTTATGGAAATTTTTCTGTTTCATCATTAAATGTGACATTTGCTCTATATTTATGGTAGATGCCTTTCACAAATTAAGGACTTTTTATTCTCTTCCAGCTTTACCTAAAATTTTCATTAGGAATATAGGTGTTAATTAGGTCTA
This sequence comes from Indri indri, assembly GCA_004363605.1. Lineage (NCBI taxonomy): Eukaryota > Metazoa > Chordata > Mammalia > Primates > Indriidae > Indri > Indri indri. Next base: position 54,659 of record RJWJ010001089.1, read on the forward strand.
TGCAAAACACTTAGGTATGTTCCTAAGATTCAGCCGAATCAAAAGTTCTTGGGGATCACTCTAGCCAATGAATTTCTAACCATTCAGTGATTATGATTACATTGACACTGATACAAACCGTTATTAAGAAGTGATTTTTTTTTAGTACAACTCTACTCATTTCTTATCATATGCATGTAAGTGCTAATTTAATCAAAGTTTTAAGAATGGAAACATGCTTGAATTGTATATAAGAACTCTGAGGAATCACGGAAGAAATGCTAATAAAACTTTAGTGGAGAGATCAAATAAACTATAAGATAGAAACTAAACACCAAAACAATAAAAACAAACAGAACATTGGAGAAAGAGAAATGAAAAGAATGCAAATACTTAAGATTAATTAACTAGAAGTACTAGATTCAAATAGTCAGTGAGGTATAATCAACAAGGAAGAGCATCACTTGGGACATATGTGTTACAACTGTAAGCTCAATCCACTGAACGAAAACAGTAATGTTTTATTAATATGAAAATAAGATTTGCTAGAATGGTGTGTGTCTTGTTGAGAATAGCTAGTTTCATGAAATAATTTGGGGCATCTATTGAGATGATTACATAATTTTATATCTTTCAATCTATTAATGTAGTAAATTGCATTAATAAATCCCTTAATATTAAGCCATATTTATTTATTTCATGGGAAAAGCCTCATTGGCTGTGATTCACGTTATATTTTTCTTTTAATACACTGCTGGAGTTGAATTGCTAATATTCTATTTAGTATTTTGCATCTGTCTTCATAAGTGAGATTGGTCCCATAGTTTTCTTTTTTCTGCTGTTTGTTGAATTTTTTTGGCATCAAAATTATAATATGTTAGACTTGAAAAATGAGTTGAGAATATTTCCTTCTTTCTCTATGCTAAAGAATATTTCATAGAGCATAAGAGTGATTTGTCCCCTGAGGATTTGATAGAAGCTGTCTATTTAAACTTTTCGGCCTTCTGCCTTGTTTTAGGTGTAAATCTATGACTGCTTTCCTGATTGTTGGTCAGTTCAGGTGTTCTACCTGTTCTTGATTCCATTTTAGCAATTTGTGTTTTCCTAGAAAATGATACATTAGGTATTGATTTTCAAAATTTCATTGTCAATAAAATTATATATAACTACATCAATACATCAACTAACTTCCATATATGTAATTATTTTAGTTGCTGTTATAAGTGCTGTTTATTTATACCTTCTATCTGTTTTCCTTGCTCAGACTTGTTCAAAGGTTTAATTATTTTAATAGTCTTTTAAAAATAAATTGTTTTAGGTTTTATGGATCAGCATTATCTTTTTTATTTGTTTTGTTTTGTACTTGTCAAAATTTCTTTAATTTATGCTTTTGTATTTATATTCATCTTTACTTTCTCTGAGTTAACCTTGTTGCTCTTTTCCTAATATTTTGAGATTTCTCATGAATTTGCTAAGGCTATATTTTCTTTGAGTGCCATTTCGGCCATACTCATGGGTTTTGCTATACAGTGCTCTCACTTTTCTCTATTTCTAAATAGTTTTCAGTGTTAATTTTAAGGTTTTTTTTTTTTTTTTTGACCTGGAGTCATTGAGAAAGAAATTTTTTAAAAAAAATATGTAAAGACATCTGCACTTGAATGTTTATGGCAGCACAATTCACTATAGCAAGGATGTGGAAACAACCCAAGTGCCCGTCAATCCATGAGTGGATTAATAAAATGTGGTATATGTATACGATGGAATACTACCCAATTATAAAAAACGATGGTGATCTAGCACCTCTTATATTTTTCTGGATAGACCTTGAGCCCCTCCTCCGAAGTGAGATATCGCAAGAATGGAAGAATAGGCACCACATGTACTCGCCATCAAACTGGCACTGACTGATCAACACTAAGGTGCTCACACGGTAGTAATATTCTTTGGCAGTAGGAGGGTTGGGGGTGAGTAAACTCACAACTAATGGACGCGGTGAGCATTGTAGCGGGGAAAGGGCACGTCTCAAATCATGGTTGGGATGTGGCAAAGTCATAACATGTAACCAAAATGTTTGTACCCCCATAATTTCCTGAAATAAAAATAATATGTAGAAATTCTTCAAATTTTTTGGTTATTATTGCTAATTTCTAATTGTGTTGATACGCGTTCAGCATATGCAGCCTTAATGTTTTCTGCTTTTCTGAATTTGTTGACATTTTCTTTGTAGCCTTATACATAATTATACATAGTCAAATTCTGTGCATGTCCTGTATGTATTTATAAAGTGTGGATTCTCTGCTTGTTGCATACATTGAGGTACATAGCTATTATATGAAACTCATTAATTTTGTTCTCTAAATTCTCTTCATCTTTATTCCTGTTTGTATTTTATCTGCTGCTGGGTTTCTGAAAGAGGTATGAAAACGCTTCTCATTAATGTTGTGGAGTACCAATTTCTTCTTGTTTTCTTATCCATATTTATTTTATTTATTTCAAAATTGTGTTTTTATGAATAGTCTAATGATTGCTCTATCCTCCTGGTGGATTATACCAATATAAAATATCCCTCTTGTCCCCTGTAAATTTTGTCTTTGTTTTATTTTACCTGATATTAATATTGCTATACCTATTTTATTTTTGTTGGCATTTTCTTCATATATTTTCTCACTCGTTTATTTTCAAGTTTCATGTGTTGTTTTGTTTAAAGTGTGTCTCTTTTAAACAGGATATGATCAGGTCTTGTTTATTTGTCCAATCTAAGATTACCTATTATTTAATAAGGGAATTCAACCCATTCTGACTTAATATGATTATTGATATTATCCCTGCCATATTGTTTTTTTACCTTTTCTATTACTATGATTCTTGTTGTTTTTTTCCCTAACAATTTACAGAATTGATAGCATTTCCATATTTTATTATTTGTTTCACAGTAGTGTTTTTGGAAGTTTTATGTTACATCTCACATTCTAGTGGTTAGCCTTAATTTCTTAAAAATTACTCAAACACTTATTTTCCACATATTTCGAGAATTTATCATTATTTATATCTTCATCATGAAAAAGACAACAACCATGCAATATTTTACCTTCCTTTTCTCTTTTCTCCTAAACCCCATAATGTTCATGTTGAGATCATCTGGGATTTAGTTCCATATTGTTTTTTTAAGCAATAATAATTATTTAGATTTAATTACAATTTTTACTGGTTCCTTTGCTCACCATTGTTTCTTTTACTTCACATCATCCCCTTGGATTCATTTTTCATTTTGGTATAAGTACATCTGCCAGTAATTCATTCAAAGATAAATTATAATTGGTGAAATATCTGTCTTTGCATGTCTGAAAAATATCTTCCATTTGCAACAGCCCTCACCCCTCCAACTTAAATTTTATTATTTCTTAGTATTATATTCTTGCTTCCAAATTATTTTTTCTCATAAATTTGAAGATAATCCATTACTATTATATTTGCTAACATTGAGTATTGCTGATGAGCAATCTGGTACTGGCTTGGTTCTTATTCCTGTGTAGGTAGCCTGCTTGTTGCTTTAGAAACTCTCACAGATTTCATTTTCTTTATCCTTGGAGTTCTGGAATTTACTATGATGTGTCTTAGGTATGGTTATCTTTTATTAAGCTATCTTTCCCAGTGACTGGTATGCGATTTTTATTAGAAGATTTTTATCTTTCCTCAACTTTGAGAAATTTTATACTATTATTGGTTTTTAGATCAATTTCCCTTTCGATTTTGTTTGTTCTTCTTTTACACCTAGTTACTCTGTTTCCTTGGGCATTAGTCCTGATCATGGAGTTTGGTGACTCCATTTTGTGGTGCTGTCTTCCCCTAAATGGTTGCAGATTTTTGGTTAGTGCTCACCTTGAGTTTTGAGAACCTCTGTTTGCCTCTAGATGACATTTCTTTTTCTCACAGCTTGCACACTCATCAAGATTTTGAGACAGGACAGGCCATACTGCTGAGTAGAATGTGTAAGTAGCTCATCTTCTGGGTATGGAGGCTTCCTGTCTCTCCTGCATGTGGCCAACCACTTGGGTCCCTGCTTTGATTCTCCAGCCCAAGCATCCAAAATAATTGTTCTAGCCTGGGGAAACCACCTATGCTACCCACTACCTGATACCATTAGGCAGAAGAGAATTAAGGGATAAAATGACTCAGCTGCTTAAAATAGGGTACCCTAACAATTAATGATTTTTCCATGGCTTTCATATACCACCTGTATCTTCTATCTTTGGGCTGGGAGGGAGATCTTCTGGAGTCATACCTACCTTATTCAGCCATCCCCTACTAGGTATGTTTTAAGCTGTTCTTTTCTCCATTAATCTTATTCTCTCTACCTTGTGACTGAAAAGTATTCCCCCAAATTTATAATATGCAAATACACTTCTTATTTTTAATTTCTGTTATGGAGATATTAATTTCAAACATATATTTTCTTCCATTTATGGGGATTTGGGGTTGGAGAAGAAATCAGACATGTGAGCCTAGTCTACCTTTAGTCGCTTTCTATAGGAATAGGCCAGCTATAGTCATAACTCTCTCTCTTCACTAGAGAAACACCTACAATACAGAAACAACTTTATAGGAAGTGCTTCATACAAATTGTGAAATTGTGAGCAAAGTTTAACAACCCATAAGATGACAGTTTGTGAGGAATGCCGTTGGCTCAAAGGGAATGATTCTAACAGACCACAAAAAAATGACCTGCAATCGGTTTTAAAATTTGGTGATGTTAAACTCTGAGTCCAATCCAGATACGGTGCAGAATGTACTAAAATCCTGGACAACTTTGTAGGCTGATTGTCCTCATAGAACATTGATTTAAGAGGCCTATGGCTGGGCCTTCTATCTCAAAGGAACAAAGAAAAAGGTAATTTTATAATTCAAACTCATAAACATTCAAATCTTAAAAATTCATGGACTTTGGTAATATTGGAAGTGGTAGTGGTCAGGAAGTCTGGTGGAGATGGGGAGAGATTGTTTTGCAGTGTCAGAGTGGCTTCATTAAAGACAAAGGGAGAAGTGATTTGCAGCCGAACATTTCAGATTCACTATAAAATTAACATACATGCCTGATGGGTTCTCATTTAATAAAACTGAGAGTGGGTGCTTGGTAAAGCACCTAAAGGTGAAACAACTTAATAAAATTAATCTATAGTGCTCCAAGTTCTTAGGTACTGCAAGTCTTCAATGACGCATTTTTCATTAAGTGACTGGGTAAATATAATTCTCTAAGTTAGGAAGTCTGAGTCCTTATCCTTATTCTAATTTATTGAAATTAGAAATAAAGAACATAGTTAATGACTCATCAATGTTGAGAAGACAAAGGAGAGGACATCGTTTTTATGGTGGTCTCAGTGGCTAGATGAAGAGGGGTGGTATGAGTCTGTTTGGGCTTGAACAAACAGGAGTTCTTCCAGAACTCATTTATTCCTTCAAGACATCTCTGCCCAAATTGGAGGGGCTATACAAATTCCACGCTACCCCCATTTAACTCTTCTAATATATGTTAAATCTCTGCCTTTATGTAAGGGCTTAACTGAGGCAGGAAAAAGGGATCCGAGCTAGAGCCTGACCTTTGTATTTCTGTTATGCTTTGCAGAGTAATCCCAGCAGAGAAAAGAACAGAGGTGGGGCAGGGCCAGCCTAGCCAGTGTTATCTTTGTGCATGTTGGCGGGGGTGGGGGCAGTGGGGGGTGGTGGAGAGGTTAATGGGCAAGCACCTGCTTGGGTTAATGTGAAAAGGACCATGGGACAAAGGCCTCTTATCCCAAAATATATGCTTCATCTGCCTGTCCCTTTTACCAGAGCTTTCCAACATTAGTTAGTCATTCAGTCCTTTGGAGAAATGGAAATCTCCTTTTAACATGTAGACATTCCTAAGAGGTATAAATTATTTGTATCTCACAAGTCCTCTCAAGCTCTGGAGTCAGACAGGACTCATGTTCAAATCGTCACTTGTCTTGGGTATATTCTTAATCTGTGTTCTCCACAGTTTGCCCATCTGTCAAATGGGGATGATAATGACCACCCGAAGGGCTGATGTGTTAAATGAGAAGAGCAAATGTGAAAGTACCTAGGAAAGGGCCTGATATGTAAGAAATGTGTCCCTACTTTCTCCCACTTGATTTGCATCAGTCATCTGAGGAGGGAGGTGGCAAGAATGGGTGCAGAAGTGGCTCCCAAAGAATCTAAAGGAGTTGGGCCCAGGCTGGGAAAGCAAGAAACAGAAAGGCGAACTCTGCTCAGAATTATGTCCAGCGTTGGGGTAACTGTGGATAGAAGGCCTGGAGATAACATGCTGCAGCAGTTCAAGCCTGCTGTTAAGTAGCATGATGGCTCAAAAGAGAGCTTCATGGCTTAGCCTTGGCTCTCAACTTAGTGGAGGACTCTGCTTATTAGTCGTATGATATTGGGCATGTTATTAATCTCGCTGAGCCTTAATTTCCTTCTCTGTAAAATTAAGAATGTAATAGAGCCCTCCTTAAAGTTATTGTTAAGCATAAATGAGTTACTATGCATACAGTCGTTGGCACAAAGTAAGTGCTCAGTAAATGTAACTTGTCATTAATATCATCAGTATCCCGTTATTATTATTATTATCTTCTAGGGTTAATAAACTATTTGGAAGTTCCAGAGCACTCAATCCTAAAGCCAGATTTCAGTTGAATTTGGGGGAAACTGAAGATTTTTTCTAGTGTTATCCTACTTCTTGTTTCAGGATCATTTTAGGCCTAGTAGTACCCCCTCCCCAAAGGGTTCAGGGTCCTATTTCCCTTTCTAGTCTTTTCTTTCTATTATTTGTCTTTTCGCAAACTCTGCCTTCAGGGTTTCTGTAGGGAAGATTACAAAAGTAACTCAAATTAATATATGAATGAACATTAATTCAAATCCTGCACCTTCCATTAAATTTACACTTTTAATAAGGGCAGCCACTTAATTTCGGAGTCCATTAGTTGTTTTATTCCCTTCAACTCCAGGGACAGATTAGCAATAAACAAGTGGCTCATATACAGACTTTTATGGTTAATTTGTCATACAAACTAGGAAATGAAAAACAGGTTGTGATGGAATGATGGAAAAAGTTCAGATTGACATGACCAGGGCATGTGAGGAAAGACCTGGGCCCAAAGAGAAAGATTCTAATAAACCAGGAAAATGACTTTTTATCCCCCATTATTCACTGACGTCAAGCCAAAAAGTACAGGCCTGGGTGCTGAACAGGCTTGAAAGTTTACCTGTTAAAATTTAGGTTTCTTTTCAGCCAGGCAAATGGGATGGAGGGAGTTTGACAATATACATTTTAAAGCCCCAATTAGAGGGATGTTGAGGTTCATCTTGACCTTTTCCTTTTACCATTTCCTTCCCTAAAGGACTTTTAATCAGGTGGATGTTAAGATTAGAGTCAACAGAGGATGAGAAGGCATGTTGGACACCAGAATCACCTATGAGATTCTTTAAAGGAAAAGGTAGTAACCAAATGCTCTTTTAAGCTAAAATTCTCAGAAACACTCCAAACAAATTATCCCTTAATTGACTCATATGATTTTTCTCTAATCTAAGTAGTTCCCTACGAATATGTCCAATGCTTCTAAAGAGTTTAGATTGCTGAGGTTCAGAGAGGTGAGTGGGATGACGTATTTTGCGACTGAGCAGCTTAAAGTGCCATTGTTAAAACATGAGCTGTAAATGCTCTTCTCCATGCGTCCCTCTTGCTCCCTTGTTCCCCAGTGATCTCTCTTGTGCCCTCTGATGGTCTTTACTTTTTTCTGCCCTGTGTCTCAAAACTTCTTTTCATAGACTTGTGTGTGTGTGTGCGCGCACATTGAATCAGACAACAAAAATTCTTGCTGTGGTGTGAACGAATATAGAAACCCAGCTCAAAAAGATATTTGCGTTTTAATAAAGGATATAAAATCCTAAAGATAGAATTTCAGGCACTAGTAATTATGGAGGAGGGGGCTTCTTGGCCACATGGAGGTTTATTATGTTTCCTTTTACCATGTGCCTGCGATATTTAATTAGGCTCTAGTCACATCTACTTGGCCTTTTTAATCATCTAGTTTAGATAAGAGGTTATAGGTACCAGGCAGTAGCTGATGAGAAGAGGCTCCCACTGTGTTAGCAGCAGACTTAGCAAAATGTGGCACATCTAAGTTATTAATTGTCTTTAAGCAGGCTTTGTTCACCTACAGAGGAAGTTGAAACAGTATCTGGCATTCATTCTACATGTATTCAGCAAGTGCTATTATGCACCAGGCACAGTGTTAGATGCTGGGTTACAAAGATTAAGAAAGTGTGGTTCTTTTCTTGGAAGAATTCAGAGTCTAGTGGGAGAGACAAGTAAACATTAAAAAATACAGAGTGATTGGTCAACTGGCTAGCCACTTGAATAAAATATCTGGATCCCTACCTGACCCTTACACCAAAGTAAATTCTAGATTGATCAACAATTTAAATACTAAAGAAGGAAAAACCATAAGGTACTAGAAGAAAACATGGTGATTGCTTTTATTATCTTGCAAAAAGGAGGCCTTTCCAATTAAGCATGCTACAAAAACCAGATACGATAAAGGAAAAGATTGACACATTTAACTACAGAAATATTATCATTTCTGTATGGCAATGATAAATAAGCAAGTCAAAAGGCAAATGACAAGCTAAGAAAAAAATATGCGTTACATATAGGACAATGGACTACTTTTGGAAGATATACCCAAAGCATTTATAATTCATGAGGGGAAAAGACTCTATAGAAAATTGGATAAAGAATTTTAACAGAAAAAGAAATATAAATGCCCAATGAATACAAAAATTCTGCTCAAATTTGCTTATAATTATTTATGGACAAATCAAAACAATGAGATATAATATCCTCCTACCAGATTTAAAATATGATGAAGTTTTATAAAACAATGTTTTGAGGATATAGGGATACTCTCAAGCACAGTCAGTTGAAGTAGAACTTGGAGATATATTTTTGGAGGGCAATTTGCCACATTTATCAAGAATGTAAAAGTCCACGTCCTTCAACCCAGCAATTCTAGTTCTAAGAATTTATGCTAAAGGCATATTCACATAAACAAGCAATTATACATTTGTAAGAGGATTGTTCATTGCAACATTGTTTCTAATAGCAAACAAAACCAAAGCAAAACAAGAACAGCAGAAAGAAACCAAAACAATAACAGAGAAAAAGACAGTCTCCTCAATAGGTAAGTAAATCATGGTACATCCGCCCTTTGAATATTATGTAACAGATTAGAAAAAATATATACACTGATATGGGAAGCACTCCAAGGTAGACAGAATGAAAAAAGCAAGGTGAAGAACAGTATGATTCCATCTGTGTGAAAACAAAACATATACAGATATTTTTGTATATGCATTAAACAATTCTGGAAAAATACACAAGAAACTGTTAACAGAGATTACATCTGGGGATTAAGACCGTGATAGGAGGGATATAGAAATATTCTACTTTTCACTTAATAATCTAGTGTACTGTTTGCATATTTTAACCATGTGCATTTATTATTACTTTTGTTTTTATTACTAAATAAATATTATTTGGATGTAAGTGAAATATAATACATGCCAACTATAATGATAACACATGTAATATGTATAATAGATGTATAAGTATATAGATAGAAGACTAGACAAATACACAGGCTATTCTAACAGCACAAGGGATGGTCACCTAAGCCAAACTATATCACTGTTGCAGTTGGGGGCAGGGGAAGGCTTACTGGAAGGAGATGGCATCTGTACTGGATTTTGATTGATGACAAAGAATTAGACAGGTGCAAAAGAGAGGCGTAGGGGTTATTGTAAGAGAATAACTAGATGTTATTCTATATTCTTTATGTTATTGCGGAGAAGTTGTTTGGGGCTGGAGTGTGGTAGAGGATGTTAGGATAAAGAGTGGCAGTAATTGAAGTAGGAGGTGGAGCTTGGGACTGGAGATTATGAAGGGCTTTGTCTGTCATGCTAACTGTATTAAACTAAAGTCTCAGAGACTGATTTTCTTGAAAATGATGAACTAAAAGATTCACACTGTGGTGTAAATGAATCAAAACAGGTATTTGCATTTTAATAAAGGACAGAATGTTCCAAAGGTCCAGTTTCAAGCATTAGTAATTAGGGAGGAGGAATCTCCCTCATGTCTCTCAATTCACACATTTATGAGAAGATAACACACCTGGTTGTCTGGGTACCAGACTGTTCTACACAGTGGGGAACCTGCCATGCTACTGGAGGTGGGCGAGGATTCTATTTTCCAGAAGCCCCCTGGTCTAGGACCGGTAATAAGAGGCTAGAGAGAAAGGGTGGCTCCCACGGTAACCAGCCAGTTGTGTACAGAACCCTGTGACATTTGCTGCTGAGAGGGACGGGGAGGTAAACAGGTGTCCTAACCAGCTAGGTCAGCTGATCTCCCTCCACTGCCACCACATGGGACAGAGGAAAGTGCACAGGTTTTATAATCACATAGATCTGGCTTTTCATACTAACTTTGCCACTTGCTAGCTCTGTGACTCTGGGCAAGTAACTTAATCTTTCTGAGTGGCAAGTCCCTTGCAGGGTCGTGTGAAGTAATACATATTCAGCATTTAGCACAGTGCCTGATGTGTAGAGAGCAATCGACAAGTGTTAGCTTTTATAGTCACGATTATTCCCTCTTCCGTCTAAGGATTACTATAGTCTTTGTCATATTAATGAAACTATCGTTATCCATCCTTACTTGTGCTTCCTCCCAGAACATTTGTCCTTTTTCTCCAGAAGTTCACCAAATATTACCATTACTATTCCTTCTTCCCTATGAGCACATGGCGGACTATTGTTCCTGTTATTATTGTTATGATGGTCACTTATATTATTTATTCTTTCCTGTGAGCCTTCTAGAATTAGACTCCTCATCCTGTCTCCGCCTCAGGACTTCCCCAGGCCCCACCACTGGAGGGGGCAGCAGAGCTGACGCGCCGTTTCTTCCCTCCGCAGCGGCCCCTGCTTGCACAGATGTAGAAGAGAGGCCAGGAAGGCAGAAGTGAAAGGATTTCCGATCTTGGTCTCCCGTCTTACCCTTCCTTCCTGTGCCGGCAAAGGTCCCAGGGTCGCCTACAGTTTGGGGTTTGTTTCCTCTGCTCCTTTCTTCCTTAGTGAAGCGATTGAAATAAATACACCCGACCCACAGGTTGGAAATAAGTCAGCCCTACTTTTTCCAGAAGGCATAGGAGGACCTAGGCATAAAGAGAAGGTGAAAGAATTCCTCAGATGTGCATGGAGTCTACGAACCCCAGACCCAGAATTTCTGAGAAGGTACGAATGTAAGATAATAAAAGTCACTTCGCTGTACTCAGCTCTTGCAAGGTGTTAAGCACATTACATCCCTACTGCACTCATATGAATTGGCTACTCTTATTATTCTCCTCCTGCGGATGAGGCCAGGAGAAATTAAACAACTTGTCCAAGGTCACAAGCTTGTCTGACTCTCTGGGCCAGCAACTTTAATCTCTACCCTAGGCTGCAGTTTAAAGAGAAAGAAAAAAAAAAACTTGAAATTGAGCAAGCCTGGGGCAGAGACAGCTCAAGGTTACTTCTATTCATATTTCGGTTATTACCTCAGGTTGTGATTTTTATAATTTTTCTCTTGTATTTTCCTTTTAAATTTGTTGTGACTTGTAGCCTTCAACTTTTGTTTCCAATTAGTATCTTTTGAGCCTCATTAATTGTTGTCTCTATGGTTTCTAAGAGAAAAATGTAGAAAAATAATTAAAGCTACCATTTATTAATTACCTACTGCGTACTGGGCACTTTACATACATCATAACTAATCTTCACAACAACCCTAAGGATCGAGTAGTATTATTATTCACTTCAATTTTACATAAAAAGAGACTGAGGCGCAGTACATTTTAGTGGTTTGCCCAAGGACATGCAGCTGGTAAGTGGCAAAGTGGAAGATTCAAACCCTGGGCTTTATCACTCATGTTCTTCACCATAAAGCCCACTGTTTGTTTACCACGCTGCCTCAAAAGTGTTCGTGCCTTGCGTTTGGTCAGACAAGGAGAAAGAAAAGAATCATTGTGCATTAGCCTTGGGAGGAGGATGAGTGGGGGCTGATTAAGGGAGAGCACAGACAATGCCCAGGGCCCATGGAGGAGAGAGGGGAATGGTGAGCTGTTGGCAGACTACGAAGCATCCCCAGGAGACTGTATCAACAAACTTCTCCTCTTGGAGATGTCTCCTTTCATAGGGTGACCCTTGAACCACTGAGAGGCATCTGGAACTAAGATGTGATATAAGAAGGGTTTTTCTTTTCCCCTCTCTCTGAGACTACCAGGTTGATAGAAGGTTTAGAATGAAATGTCGTTGGAAGAACTGTGTGAGGTTTGAAAGGGACGAGGAGTAGGAACAAGCTCAGCAAGCTCCGTTCTGAAGAAGGGGAAGATAAATGAAGTCTTTGGGAGCTTCTCCAGAAGTGGATGAATCTCCGGAAAATCTGACAGGGCCTTTGCTGAAAAGCACTTAGGAAACACTAATTCTCCCTACCAAGTCTTCCCTTTTTAAATCCTCTAATGTGTGACCAGTGTGCAAAGGGAACGGATTTGCCCAAAGTTGACTCTAAATGTTGTAAAATGGTCAGCAGTATAATAATGGTGACCCTCTTAGCAGGACTCAAAGTGACCGTTTTCCATGTTGTCCCAAAGGATTGTCAGGTCTGGCGCCAGCAAGAATTGCTGCCGAGGGAGGAATCTTGCCTAGAACTTTTTTGAGACCTGCCACCATCCAGTCTGCTCTTTGTTCCCCTTTGAGCCTGGCCTCATTTGGCTGTTCTCCCTCTGGTATGCCCCTAGCTGGAGTGCCAGCCAAGATGTTGCCCTTCACACACCCCACTCGCAGCCCGATATGCTCGCTCCCTTTGCTTGGCTGCCAGGGAGAGGATTTATATCAGGATTGCTCAACGAAGAAACACTGAGTTCCGTAAAATCCCAACGTTTGCTTTCTGTTACATTTTTGCTATATCTTAGTCTTGAACTTCAACCTTTATGTCAGGGAATCTTTGTGGAAGAGTCTACCTTTTAATGACTTGTCTTTGAGTCTTAGGTTCAATAGTCTGTGTCTCAAATTCTTTTAGATGCCTGAGCTAGCCTGCCTCTACTCTTATTGACTGGCTATCAATAAACATAGGGTTTGCTTAACAATAAAGCATAGTCCATTTTATGTGTGTACTCACTATGATCAAAAGAGAGATGTTTATTATAAGTGGAGTTATCTATGGAGGTCCAAGCCAAACCACAACCTGGCCATCTCTATAGTACTTTCTAAATTGTTGTACAAGTGGTAGTCATATAAAATACCCATTGGGAAAAAGTGAGTTTTTCTTGCTACAAAACTATTTCTAACCTAACCTTCCTCCCACACATGCCACCCTTCTGGCCCATCAATTATTGTAGTAGGCAGCAATAGGAAAGCAAAAGTAACCCTAATATCACCAACATTAAAATACAGTCTCTTAGGGATTATAGCACTTCCAATACTCTTCATTAATATTTTACCAAACATGAGTGTCTTTATGCAGAGACCTGTAGTGGGCAGATCAAAACCTATGCTTCAACAGTTGCATGAGTCAGTGGATAATTTTTGAGTCCTAGCTTTAGAAGAGTGTTCTCAGTCTTGATTGTGCAAGGGAATAACGTGAGGAGCTTTAAAAATACTGATTCCTGGCTCCCAACCTCAAAGATTCTCATTTATTTCATCTGGGGGGCTGTCTGGTCATGAGAATTTTTAAAAGCTTTTTAGGTGATTTTAATGTGTAGCCAAGGTCTAAATCGTTAATCTAGAGCCTTGTTACAGAAAGTATGGTCTGTGTACCAATAGCACGAACATCACCTGGGAGCTTGTGAGAAATACAGCACCTCAGGCCTACCCCAGACCTGCTTAATAAGAATCTACGTTTTAACAGGATACCTAGGTGATTCATATGCACATTAAAGTTGAGAATCACTGCTCTAGGGAAAGTGTCATTGAAGAAGTGCCAGTTCTTGTAAAGCATGCCCTGGAAAGAATACTTTAGCATAGTCAACCATCCTGCCCATTGGTGTTCTGGGATTTTTAAAATATGACATATAAAACCCTATGACCTCAATAGCAGAAGGAGTGTCTAAATCAGTCTAACAAAGATGAACTCTTCCACTTCAGAAAAATGAGGGGAAAAGGTATTCAGTGCTGTTTCTTTTTGGTCTGTCTTGTAAGCTTGGATACCTCTGTTGATAGTCTTCAAGGACTTTTGGATAAGGAGAGAGGTGTCAAAAGATGAAATAAAACAATGATTTTTTTCCCCATGAAGCAAGGGGAATCTACAAATGCTAGCCTGGTGAGTTTGACGTTGATCCCCAGCAAACTTCTAGAAGGGATTATTAAGAAGATGATTTCTGAGCCCTTAGAAAGAGACTTAGTAATCACTAGGAACCAGCATGGGTTCATTAAGAACAAGTCATGCCAGACTAAGCTCATTTCCTTTTGGATGGGCTTACAAGAAAAAGCTGCAAAAATCATTTACCTGGGCTTCAGCAAGGATTTTAACAAATACTTCTGTGATGTCCTTTCAGACAAGGTGGAGAAATGTGAACTAGCTGATAATATGGATAGTTGAATGTTTAACTCATTAAATGATCATATATAAAATGTGTGGGTTTGATGAATTATTGTAAACCCAGAAAGACACTTGGATAAGGATGAGGCATTGACAAAATTTGGGATAAAGACCAAGCTTGCAGGGATATTTGTGTACATTGTATAACAGAAAATAACAATGCTCATTGTTATCATCATTAGGTCTTATATTGGCATAATACTTTTCTAATTACAAAGCACTTTAACATATAGTGCTTCATTTGATCTTCACCACAACCCTGCAAAATTAGAATAGTGATTATCTCCATTTTACAGATATGAAAATTAGATTGAAAGATAAACTAATTTGCCAAAGGGACAAATAGTTATAAAGATGAACATCAAAAAACAACTCCTACTCTAATATAGTCAGGGCAAATGTAAAGTTGTATATTTCAGCTCCAAATTAACTGCATAAACTCACAGTGAAGGCAAGGCTTAGCAGTACTTTTATAAAGGACATGGGAATTTCAGTTAGTTTCAAACTTAGTATGAGCACACAGTATTAGGTGAGTGCTAAATATGCTACTGAGATCTGAGGGTTATGTTAATGGAAGTATAACATCTATCACATTGGAGGGGATAGTTTCATTGTATCCAAAGTTGATCAGAGCATCTCTAAGGTATTGTTTTATTCTGGTTGCTGCATTTGAAAAAAATTCAGATGTTTTACTTGGAAAAGCAAAGACTTAAGGAAGAATTTTTTGTTATACATTTTCTGTGGGCCGATGGGTATGAAAGCTGGAATAAGGCAGATCTCAGGACATTAAATGAATTTCCTTAACATTACAGGTACCTAATGATTGATAGAAAACTACTCCTTATAGGTAGTAAGTGTCTCCCACCTCCCACCCCACTCCCACCTCTAAAAGGGTTTGAGCAGATGTTGGTCAGCCAGTTGTTTGCTATGTTGTAGAAGTTTGTGTATTATATCATCTCTGGTGACCCTTCCAATTCTAACATTCTACACATCTAGAATTCCTTCACTGTGTCTGGGTAAATATGGTCAAGTCCAACGGTGGGGCATCAGTTGATGAATTCCCCAGGACTGACTGCTGGGGTCAAAATGGAGCAATGGCTTGAGTAATGATCATGCAAATTAAGGGATCATTGGCTACTTTTGACAAGTTTCTTGCCACATGACACCTTTTGCAGGACAAATCCTCAAAATTAATTCTGGTCTCTGATATACATTCTGCTAGCCTATGATTTCATATAGATTATTCTTGGGCCTTTTGCATATGGTACCAAAGATGGCCTTCTGAAATAACAAGGAATATCACTGTAAAAGTCATCCTTCATAGGCCAATAAATCATGTGAATGGTTTGAATTTCTCCACAAATCCTTACCACAGCTGGTTGAAAACATGACTCTAGCCAGGATCCTGTAGAGTTAATTTACCACATGATATGGTAGTTCTGGCTTAGGGCCCATTGTTGGGAGTGGGGAGGGGCCTGAGGGAACATCTTTCTTCTCCAGGCCTGTTGCCACCAGCCATGTGGTTTTCCATTTCAGGGATTTCCCCGAATGGGGGCCATCTCATCACATTGGCTCCCTCCTCAGCTGTAGAATCACTTTATCACTCTCAGAGAGGGAAGTTGAAAGAATTTGGTCTATAGCAGAGCAGAATGGCATGGGATCCTAGTAGGGAAGCAGAAAGATCAAGACTAAGTTTGGATATACATAAATCTTCCTTCTTAGTAAGCCTAGAAGCCAGCTTCCATGGATAAGAAGGGGAACTGGACTGGATTTCCAAAGGAGGGCTGCAGGTTTAGCATTGGACAGTGGACAACGAGTTAGGCTGAGGCATCCCCTTCCCTTGAGAGTGCAAGGTCAGGATCTCAGAAAAACCTAAGACAGCATAACTTAGTGGTTATAAACACAGCTCTGAAGCTAGACTGCCTGGGTCCAAATCCTGTCCCTAATGCTTGCTAGCTGTGTGACCTACACGGCTTGCTAAGCTTCTATGTGCCTTCATTTCCTCTTTTGTAAGAAATGTGAACAATGATAGTACCTACCTCATAGATTTGTTGTAAGGAATAAGATGTGTAGTAAATGGAAAGCCCTAGAACAGAGCCTAACAAATATAATTGTATATGAGTGTTTGTTCAATAAAATACATAAAAGAGTAGGAGGAGAAGGTGGTCAATTTAGTAAATATTTATTGAATATCTACTATGCTCCAGATACTGTGCTACCTAAGGTTTAGTGTGGGAAGTAGGAAAAATGGAACTCTAATTCTAGCTTTGCCCTTGGCTATGAGCTGGGTGGCCTGGGAGCATGGTACTTAACCTCTCTGAGCCTCTATTTTTTCACACTTAAAATGAGGACAATAACAGGTAGAGGCCTCACACACAGGGCTGTTATGAAGAGTAAATTAAATAGTGCCTATAGTTGTGACATATAGAAAGGAGCTCACTAAGTGGTGTTACAGGACTTCTGCAAACTGGTACCTGTAGGATTAAACCTAATGGGAAGAAATGGTAAGTCTTACATTTTAGTTAAAAACTCAATGGCAAAATAACACATCACTTGCACAAGTAAAGGGCAAGAAAGAATTGAATTGGCAAGAGCTTATGTGAAAAAGAGCTAGTGGTTTTAGTTGACCACAAGTTTCCTATGAGCCAACAGTGTGATCTGGCTGTCCAAGGACTAATGTAATTTTAGATGGCATTAATAGAAATGTTGAGTTGAGATCCCAGAAAGTAATCGTTCCCTGTCTTCTGTACTCTTCTTCTGTACTCTGTGCTGATCAGATCACTGCAGATATATAGGACTATTTCCTGCTTACAGTGTTTCTGGATGGGCAATAACAAATTCATTGATAAACAGCCCAGAAGTAACGACCTGGGTTGGGAGGCATTTGCAAAGTCTTTTTCTTTCTTTCTTTCTTTCTTTCTTTCTTTCTTTCTTTCTTTCTTTCTTTCTTTCTTTCTTTCTTTCTTTCTGTTTGAGGAGGAGATGAAAATAATCCAGGGAGGGAAACACTAAGGCAATATCTGACACAGTTCTTTCTTCTAATGAACATGTTTACAGAGCACACTCCACATCCAGTCTGTCAGAGTATCCTGTTGGCTCTTGCCTCAAATTATGTCAATAATCCCATTGTTTCTCATTGCTGCTTCTGCTACTGTACTGACCTAACCCAGCCTGTCTTGCCAAGATTATTGCAATAGCCTCCTAGAAAATCTCTCTGCTTTCACTTTGCCTCCTCGGTCTACTCTCTCCAGAGCAAGCCGGAGGGCCCTATTTAATTATAACTGCAGTGGCTTCCCATTTCATTCAGAGTGTAAGTCAAAGTCCTTACAAAGACCCACAAGGTCTCTCTTGTCCTGGTTCCCATCACCTCTCTGACTTCATCTCCTTCTACTCTCCCCCTACCTTACTCTGATCCAGTCACACTAGTCTACTCATAGTTTCTCAAATCAGCCAGGCATTCTCTTGTCTCAGGGCTTTTGTACCTGTTGTTCCCTCTGATCAGAACCCACTTTGCCTAGATATTTGCATGGCTTGCTCCTTCGCATCCTTCAAATCGTAACTCAAATGTCACCTTCTCAGTGAGGTCTTCTCAACCATCCTTTTCAAATTGCAACAACCTCCCCACAAAACACATTTCTGTATCTCCTTTCTCTTCTTTATTTTTCATCACAGCATTTATCATCATCTAGTATTCCATATAATTTATTACCAATTAAATTAATGATCTTTTTCCCACACTAGAAGGGTAGGGATTGTTGTTTGACTCTCACACTACTGTATCCAGTGCCCCAACAGTGTCTGGCATGTAGCAGGAAGCCAATAAATATTTGTAGATTAAACAGATATATAAAATAGATGAAAGGGTTACTCTGATTAAATCTGGCAGGGGTGCAGTAGGCATGAATTCTGCCATATCCAGAACCTGAATAATTGAGAGTTAACTTCATAAATACATTTGCACACAAATGTTAGACAAACTCTGCAGTGAGATCTACAGGACTCAAGGAGGATGAGTCTCATTTTCCAAACTTTGGAGGACTATCGTGTGTAAGAAGTAGATTTCGTCTGGGTTGCCACTTGAATCAGGACTAGAGCCATTGAATATGAAGGGAATACACACAGGCAGATGTGGAATCTCAATTTGAGATTCTCAGGTTGCCTCATGAAGTGGTGATCTCTTTATCTTTGGAGGTATACAAAAAGAGGCTGTGTGTCTACCTATCAGCTTTGCTATAAAGGAGATTCTGTACTGGGTGGAGGATGGACCAAACCACCTTGACAATCTTTGTAGCTCTGATATGCTTGAGCCAAAGGTATGTGAGTCCAAGGATCTGGGGTAATTTACATTTGCTTTTTGGAACTTGGGAGAGGTCTTTGGCCCTTCTTTCTAGAGTCCCAGAGATAAATTCTCCTCTCAAATGTTCATTCCACCCTAATTGAGATTCCGTTTCCCAGAAATTACCTGATGCTGGGCTGATGATTAGAGGCCAGCCAGGGGTAAAGGGACTGATTCCCATGGCAACCAGGTTGAAAAAACATACCATGTGGAGAATTGTCAGTAACAAGCTACGTTTGCATTATAAATAGATATTTAATTCATTGAGATAGTTTGTGATGACTTTTGCATTATAAATAGATACTTAATTCATTGAGATAGCTCTAACAGCAAGTAGGAAAGTTAAATACCAAAGCCACTCTTTGTCCTTAAGTATTTCACAGTTAATTGACAACTATATTTTCCTTCTAAAACATGTAGAACTTGGCTTTCTAAGTGGAAGAACAGTATATGTGAGTGTTTTTAGAAAGCCAACTAACGGTCCGGTGTCACAATATTTCTCACTATTTGCTTCTCACTGAAAGCTTTATCAGAATTTTCTCTGATTGCATGGATATCTCTATTCGAATCCTCTTGGCACAGGAAACTCCAGGTTCCATCACTGGATTTCACAAAATTCTTTTCCTGTCATGTATCTCATCTTCATCCTGCTTTTCTAATTCAGAGGCTTCTTGAAATTTCAGTCCTTGGCCCTCTGTTCTTTTTTTCCCATTTCTCTTTCCCTTGGTGAACAGCTAAAGCAATTAAATGATCACTTGCTAACTTGCACAGCTCCACCATTAGCCTTGACAATATACACTTTGGAATACCCGAAGATGGGAAAACAGAATCAGACATGATCAAAGGACTTTTATCCTAAAACCAAGGATCAAGGACGGGCCTCCTTCCAGTTGGAAATGTACAGCTTTACTGAAGGTTAGGGATGGAGAGTCTGAGGGCAGAAAGTGGTGTTCAGCAGAAAGCAACAATTAGGTTTGACTAAATTCAAATGTAAAAGCACTTTTGAAATGCAATTTTTAGAAACACCATAAGAAATTAGTATAAGCGACTAATAGAATTTCATCAAATGGAAATCAGAGTGGGCCTTTGTACTTCTGCATTCCAGAGAGCTTAATGCAAATTAGTCTATAATATTCAGGGTATTTCATTATGTAAAGATTAAGGGAAATGGGATGTATTTTTTTTTTCATTTACTTGCTGGATAAACATGCTTTCTAATGCAAGAATACGGGAGTTGCTTTTTAAACTTTATCATAATCAGGGATAAATAACACACTGGGTGCTATACCCTTGTACATTGTTCTATTGAACAATGTTAGTTTAGAATTAAACAGTGCCGGGAAGCAAGGGGCTTTAGAGTCAGATTTGAAGGGGTCATGACCTCCTCTAGGACGTGTAGGTCAATTCTTCTGAGATCTTAAACAAGGTTCAAGGAAATAGGTTAGCCTCGCCCTACCCTCCCTCATCTAAATGGCCTAATGTGTATTGAATTCCCACCTGTGCTGATCCAGGGAGAAAAGTCAGGGGCTGAGAATGAGAGATCCCCATTTAGGGTCCTGGGAGGGGACACTGGCAGGTCCCCTGTTCCAAACCACTCACTTCACCCACTTACTCACTCCCTGAGATCCCACCACTACAGGCCCATTCCTTTGGGAAAACAGGGCTCTCTTTAGGGAGGGGCAAAGTATCAGCTTTGATCAATCATTTGTACTTAAGAGTGAATTAATTTATACCCTGTGATTGCTAGGTAAGGGCCACAGAGCACATTTTGCCAGTTTAAAAGCTCTGCAGAGGGCCAATCCTGCTGTTTGAAAGTAGGTATACTATGGGACCTAAAAGTAACACAGTGAAAAGGATGTAAATTTAGTGTTTGTCCACCTCAGGGTCAACTTGGAGAAAGCATTGCCATTCATTCATTCATTCAGTCAGTCAGTCCGTCAATAATGGGATGGAAGGACAAAAGGACACTCTGTTCAGTGACCACATGTCAAACCAAATTGGGAAATAGCTATTTTGGAGCCCTCTCTCTTCCCCAACCCCATCCTTGAACTCTTTTCTCTGTATTAGTAGCCCCGTGCTCTCTTATTCTGCCTCAGAGGTCAGGTCCAATATACCATTGCTGCTAAGGTGTTAGTGAACAACAGACCAATAGAAGACCACTGCCACGGTTATTGCAGTTAAATAGTGAATACTCTTTATTCAGAAGAACACATTTTTAATAGAATTTCATGCACCAGAAAATCAGTACAGTGAGGAGTTACAGGGGTGGGGAACCTCTCTTGGGGAAATACCTCACCCTAGTAGAGCTCTCAACTCCCAGAATTCCCTTGACCTAGCTCAGGTGATTAAAGACCAAGGAGCAGTAGATGGGGCTGATTCCCAGGGTAACAAGTTGGATTTACAGATCTCTGAGGGTAAAAGAGAGGAGAGGAAAGCTCTTGTAAAGGAGATTATTACACTGGGACTGGCAGTTCCACAGAGATCCCTTGAGAAGTTGAAGAGGGAGAGTTGGTGGTGGTGCCTGCTTCTCCTTCTTGGTTACACTCTTCCAGGGCTATGGTCTGGTCTCTTCCATCTGTCTCTGAGCCCCTGTGTAAAGAAAAAGACATGACTAAGGGAGAATCCAGAACCTGAAGATAGGTTGCGTGGTGGGGCTCAGATGCTAGGGGAGCATTTGGATCATTTTTTTTCCAGCAGCACTCGGTTTACAGAAGGAGGCTGAGATGAGGCATTTACCTGGTTCGGAGTCGAGGCCACTTTTTCCACTCTACGGCCAGCACCACACCCAAGGCTACGATAACCACCACGATCAGGGTACTTCGGACAATGTTCCCCACGGTACACTCCTGAGCAGCAGGCCCTGGGGTGATAAAAGAGCAGAATCCAAAGCCACAGAGCTTAGCGTGTGCATGTTCTCCTTGTTCTCATGGTGCCCCCTCACTTTGGCCTCCACCAGGGTTTGTGGGGGAGCCATGTGTCGAGACTGCAGAGGGGTGGTCGGTGGCAGAGCTTGTGCTGAGGCAGAAGCAGCCCTCATTTCCTTGGGGGAAAGGGACCTTGAAAGAATCCTGCTCACTATATTGGAGTGAATCTGAGTGAGGTCCCACCTCCTCACCATCCTTAGGAGAAAGATGACACAGTTGAGGGCTTTGACTCTAAAGTCTGTCCCCTCTTGATGTGGGCTTTCTCCATGGGGGCTGTCTCCATGGGGACTCTCTCTGGAATCCTGGGTGTGTCATGCCAGCACTACGGAGGGATTATACTCTTACCTGCTGCCCCCACCAGCTCCAGGGAATCACTAGGCTCTGACCAGATATCAGGGTAGGCCTGGAGGCGGTAGCTGCAGCTATAGTTTCCAATGCCTTTTCCTTCTAAGTTGTTGATGACAAAGTCTCCATCCTCTGAGAACTGCTGAGGTGCTTCTTCTCCATCATGCTCTAGGACAAATTCAACGCCTGGCAGGGGTCCTCGGCACTGAAGAGTGATGTCCTTCCCTAGCTTGAACACAGTGCTGGGCCAGGCTGCCAGAGAGGGTTTAGGGGGCTTATCTGCAACCAACAAGGGCACAGAGTTAGAAGAAGTGGCCCCGAGTCCAGCCCTTTACCCCCTTATTGTTAACTGCTAAAAACAATCCAGTCTAGACTCTTACTGAAGTCTCCAGGACCTTACCAGTCACCCAGATCTCCAGGGAGTCACTGTGATTTGAAGCTGCAAAGGGAGCAGAGTCCAAATAATAAACACAGCTATAGATCCCAGAATCGTCACCTCTCACCGCTGGCATCCAGAAGTCAGCCCTGTACCCTCTTGGCCTCTGTTTCTTTAAGGGCCCTTGAGTCCCCTCCTTCAACAGGACAAATGTTGAGTCTGGCAATTCTCCTTGACACTGAAAAGTCATATTTTCTCCAGGGGCCACCATGGGACCAGGCTGAGCTAATAGGCTGGGTTTGGGGAGTACGCCTGGAAGAAATTAGTTCCTGATCAGAGAGAAGAGGTCACTTTCGAGTGCATCACCCCCAGAATTCCTGTTCAGTAAAGAGGCAAGACTATTGTTTGCCTCGCCTTGAGCTCTTTGAAAACTATCTCCTATGAACCAGTCTATTCCCTTCTTTCTACATTTCCATGCCCACTCCAAAGCATCTTGCCTTTACCTGTGACCATGAGTTCCACAGTGTTGCTAGGCTGTATCTTGATAGGGCTGCTCGAGTTAGGGTGGTAGCAGCAGCTGTAACGCCCAATGCTAGCACCGGACATATTGGTGATGGGGAATGCCCCATCATTACTGGTGGGTCCCCAGCGCTGCAGAGAAGTGGCATCTCCTTCTTTGTGCAGAATGTATCCCACTCCATGGAGTGGCCCTCGGCACCAGAGAGTAACATTCTGCCCCATGGGAATCACAGAACTGGGCTCAGCAAACAACCATGGCTTGGGGAATGTATCTGGAAAGAGATCAAAGATGTAATGTGGTGAGTATGGAAACTTATCACTCCTTGAATTAACCCTTTATCTGTCTCCCCCGGGACACAACAGTTTCCCTCCATGGCCTAACTTGTCTTTCCAGGAGGAATTACCCTCCCCCAACTCTTACTCCAGTGGTTTCTATCCCAGCCCCATATCTTGTCTGTTCTTACCAGTCACCCAGATCATAAGGGGGGTGCTGAGAGATGACCCTCTATTTGACATGGTCGTCTCATAGTAGATACAGCTATAGTTCCCAGAGTCCTCTGCTCTGACGGTGTGAAGGAGGAAGTCAGCCGAGTTCCCCGAGACACTCTGGAACTGTATGGGAACCTGTGTTCCCTCCTGTAGGAGGGCGAACCTCATGTCCTGGAAAGTCCCTTCGCAGTGCAGGGTCACATTTGTCCCAGGAAGTACCACAGGACCTGGCTTTGCCAGCAGAGTGGGTTTAGGGTAGAATTCTGAAATCAAAGAGATCACAGCATTAGAGAAAACCACCCCCACATTCTGCAAATAGCTTTTTTAGTGTTATTATAAGAAACAATATATGCTTATTGTAGAAAATTAGAAAATATGGAAAAAACCTAACAGAGAAAACTTAATTGTACCACTCAAAGATAATTCTTCTTTTTATTTCTTTGCCATATATCCTTTCTATATGTGCCCATGTCCATGTAGCTATAGCCGTTTACATAATTGGGACTCAGTGGAGTATGCACAGTTGTGGAGTCTGATATTTTTTAGTTAACTTTATATTGTAAATATTTTCCTATGACATTAAACGGCCTTTGAAAACTGTCATTTGTAATGGCTGCATAATATGCAGCTGTCATTTCAAGGTCTTCTCCCTTTCTCTGAGGGCCATCTGGCCCACCAATCTCTGACAGCCTAACTAAAGAAAAAGTGGACATGGAGCCTAAAGCTCAAGGCCAAGCCACAAAAAGATTTCAGAAATAGGGCAGCGAGCTGAGCTCCTGGTATTGGACACCCCCATCTGCCTCACTTATTTCTCCAGAAGTGAACTGCTTGCCTCCCCCCTCTTCTTTGTCGCTTTTTCCTGTAACAATAACACAAGCAGGTGTCCTACATGGACTGTTCACCATGTGCCAGCTACTGTCCTAAGCACTTTCTCAGTGTCTTTTGGAAGGGGTAATTCCTCCTTCGCCACTGACAGCCCTTCCTTCCATCCACTGTCCCAGGGTTGGCACCACGTTTACCTGGATTTTCCCCCCTCCTAACCTGTCACCACGAGCTCCACAGTGTCGCTGGGCTCAGACCAGACAACAAAGTCATAATAGCGGCAGCTGTAATTCCCTCCATCACCAATGCCTGCCGAAATGATCAGAAAGTGAACTGCACTGGGCCCCGGCCTTGTCCAAGACTTGTCACTGGACGCTATTTCACTTCCATCTTTGTAAAGAATAAAGCTCATGTGCTGGAGCGGGGTGGAGCAATCGAAAGTCACTCGGGCACCAGGGGCGACCGCAGGGCTGGCCCATGTCTTGAAGAAGGGCTTGGGGTACAATTCTAGAAGGCAAAAACCAAAACACAACATAAAACCAAATTAAGAAAAAAAAGAAAGAAAATATAGCAAATATTGGTTCTAGGAAGCAGCTCTGCTTTCTATAGTATTTCATTCAGAAGTAAGTGCATTTAAAAAGCAAGGGAAATCCACTTTGCAGATAGACTTCTCACACAGGGACCCCTCACCCCCAGCCCTCACCACTTCTGAGTCCTTGCCGTCATCAGGGCAGGCAATGGGGGCTAGCAAAAAGAGTGAATTTTCCTTGGGGTTCTTCTGGCTCTCTGAGCCTCAGTTTGCCCTTTTGGACAAGGGGTGGGGAACTGGTACCTGTTCTACCTCTCTTGAAGAGTTCCTCTATAGCTAAATGAGCTAACTGATGTGAAAATAATTAGAAAAATTAAATCACCCTCCACAAACCCAAGCTATTAATAACAATTATGGCTATTAATATCATGCAGCCAGAGGCCCTGGCACTCCCAGTGCCACGCCTGCCTGGCTCTAAGATTGGACACAGGCTCCTAGGACCAGCAGCAAAGTTTGCTGTGGGGAAAGGAGTGTCTGACCCAAGGCTTTGCCTCCCCCTCCTTCCTCACACACCCTTCTCAGCTCTACCTTGTATGACAAGCTCCAGGGGCTCACTGGGCTGAGACCACTTGAAGGGGTGCTTTTCAGTGTGAGTGCGGCAGCTATAATTGCCTTGGTCTTTATCCTCCATTCTTTGGATTGTAAAGAAGGCTTCTCTCCCAAGGGCACCAAGTTGCTGAACAGGTTCCTCCTTTCCCTCTTTATACAGAGCAAACCCCAAGCCTGCCAGCCATCCTTTGCACCGGATTTGCAGTTCCTGGCCCCAGATTGGGGGAGCAGCATCAATGACAGGTCTGGGGAGGATGTCTGGAAAACAAAATGGGGTGGAAAAGGAGTCAGAGGTTTGGAGGTGCCCAGATGTGACACTTCGTGTCACTTTGTCAGCAAATAAAGAAATCCACTCTGGGCTGGCCCTTGGCTCTTCCTGTCAGTCTCTTCTCATTCTCTTCCCCACTCCCACCCCCATTTCAATGCCCCTCCTCGCCTCCATGCAGCACAAGCCCCTTGGGCTCCGGGTCTCTGTGCGTCGTTCCCCCACTCCCAGGAACAGTGCTGGAGTCCCGGGGAAACGGGGGATCCCTCCGGGAGGACCCTCCAACTTTTCTTACCTGGCCCCACCAGCTCAAGTGCCTCGCTGGGCTCTGACACAGCCATCTCCTCCCATGAATGGCAGTGGTAGCTTCCTGTGTGACTCTGGGTCAGGGCGCCAAGGGGGAAGGCAGCCCGGACTTGCTCTGTGGCTGGGCGAGTTGCGATCCACCCGGTCCCGTCCTTCAGCAACACAAACTCCTTAGTTGAACTAGAAGGGCTTCTGCACCAGAGGGTTAAGTTCTTCCATGGGGCCAGAGGGAAGTTGGTCTCTGCCCACAGCTCAGGCTTAGGGGTTGGCGTGATTATTTCTAGAAACAGCAGAATTAATGAAGCCATCCTCCGACCCCTCTCCCCCCTCCCCCTCTCTTTGCCCTTGAACCTCCTACCCAGTTTACACTGCCCACCTCCCTTTTCAACCCAAATCCAAACCCTTTCCTTCCTTCCTTCCTCAGGTGCTGGGGAAAGGGGAAGCTGATGTGTCAGCTGAGCCTCAGAAAAGTGCAGAAGCTTGGGGGAAATTTTGCAGGCAGAAAGGCAGAGTTGGAGGCTGAATTTTGCCAGCAGCTTTAGCAAGTGCCCCTTCCTGGCTGTCCTTCCCTCCCAACCAGTCACTCCCTGGCCACTGACACTGACACTCTGTAGTTATTTCAGATCTCCAGGGAGGAATGTCCCAGTCTGGAGCAGGAAAAACTCACCATTCTCTTCTATCAATGCCCCATTGCACAGTCCTGCAAAAGAAATTGCTGCCAGGGCTCAGCCCCATCCCCCACAGGGCTGCACCCCGGCCTTCTGCCCAGGCCCCTTCCCCACCCCCTGTACTCACCACAGCAGAGAAGGGCTGTGACTATGAAGAGCATGGTGACCCCTTGAGCTGTTCCCAGCAACCAGGCTTCTCTAGCGAGACCAGAAAAAAGATGAGAGGAGTTGCTGGGATTAGGGGGAGGGTGGAGAGAAGGGGGCGGCAATTTATGTCATTGGCTTACTCACTACCCAATAGGGACTGGATATAGTCAGGATAATGGGATATAATCTTTTCTGATATTGATGACTTTTCTTTTTGAGGGCCTCATCACCTACAAACTTCTTGCTCTTTCATGATCCACGTGCCCTCCCACCCCAACCCCCTCCCCAGCCTATATCATATGTCAGCTCCCCATGGCCCCTGGTTAGGCTATTGCTGGAATTCAGATGCCAGATGTAAAAATGCTTTGGTATTATCTCCAGCTTTCAGAACCCTGGGAGCTCAGTGTGATCGGCCGCTCTGGGTGGTGGGTGTAGGGGTGGAGGTAGAAACCTCGAGTATTTCTCTGTCATCAAGTTTAAGTTTGGAAGCAGTTGTTATTATGACAGTATTGGTCCTCAGACATACCTGCCTCACCTGCCTAGGCAGGTGCAATGAAGGGTTGCCTAGGCAGCTGTGATGAATTACTAGTAGATTGTCAGTGAGCTAAGCTTGTCAGAGAGTGGGATCTCTCTCCCCCCACCTAGATTATGACTAGAAATGTGCAGCAGCTTTGGGTTATTGGTCCTGTACAATTAGATAATAGGAAGCCAAAATCCATTTGATGATTTTTACTTAGCAAACACTGACCCTCCTTCCTGGTCAGGAGAATGTGTGTTCCCAAGCTGCTTTCTCTGAAATCTGGTTTCTGATCTTATCCTTTGTTGCAGTGGTCCTGGGCTGGGGTCAGGCACTTAAAGCTACATTTTTTTCTAACCCCTGGCTTGGAGTTTACCTTAATGTGTGTGGGACTCAGAAAAGATACCGGGAAGAACTAGAACTTGGCCCCCACTGAAACTTTTTGAAAAGGCAAAGGGTGGTGGTTTTTGCAGAAGACTTAGGTGGCTCCCCTCTGGTTGCCCAAGCATTCTGTCCCTCAGATCCCAGTGGAAAACACAGACACACATAATCATAGTCATCATACATTGTGTATTGAATGCTTCTAGACACACAAAAGTCTACGATCACAGTGGGGGATGGGGTACAGCCAGAAGCAGGGGATTGGGGGAAGTAGGTAAGGTGTTCAGGAGCTGAGGTCCCCACCAGGTTACGAGCTGTCATTTCTCTTCTCATTCCCAAGCGGAGTAGTCTGAGCACAAGCCATGGGGATCAGAGAGGTGGATGACCCAGAGGACACCAAAGGGTCAAAGGAAAAGGTAGGAGAATCTTTTTGGCTTGTCAGTTTGTGGGTCAGAGGAAACAGTCTGATTCCCTGGCCCCATCCATCGCCTCATCGGATGCTCATCCAGGTTAAGACTATATTCCCAGAATTCTCTGCACAGGTGGTTGGAGGCCAGAGTGGCAGAGATACTGGTTTCTAAGGCAACTAGTATGGACCACAAAGCTCTTTAGCCCTTGAGAGATAGGAGTAAAGGGTGAAAAGTTGGGATGGGAGTTGGGTAACAATTTGGGAGACAGGACAGCATGGCTTCTTGCAGGAGAAAAAGTACAAACCAAGTTAATAGGAAAGACATCAACCATTTCCGAGGGGCAGGGTGCTTGGGGGGAGATTTGGACACCCTCCTTGGGGGGGATGTCAGTGAATGCAGTTCTGATTACTTCTCCAGTCTGTAAGAATTATGCACTTCTCCACCCTCTGGCTTGGGTGCTGACCCTTCTGTGAGGTGAAAGAGAAATAGCGGAGGTGAGAAAGTCTTATCTCCTAAGCCCAGAAGGTGGGGGATATATAGGGTGTGCCCCTGTGGCTTGTCTCCGCTGGGGTATGACCCATTTTTGAGACTCTGGGGGAGCCTGGACTCAGCTATGTTGGAGAACAGGGGACTGGGACACGACAGTTACCTGATTCTGAGTCTCCGACACTTCCACTTTATCCACAGCACTACAAACAGCAAGGCAACAAGCTGCATGAATATGGACAACCTGATAGCTTCATTCAGGATGTAATTCCAGGTGAGAAAGCCTGTGGCCAGAGAAGACCAGAAGCTGGGGGCTTGATGGAGACAGGAGCAGGTAAATACATTCACTGAGGGAGGAGGAGCTGGTTACTGAGAGTGCTTATATTGGGAAGGGGAGGCAGAAGTGGCTTTCCTTTTCATGGAGAATGGGAGCCTTGAAAATATCCTGTTCACTATCTTTGAGTGATTGTGAGACAACTCCAAGGGAAAGGTGCCCAAACCCAAGGGCCCTGACTTCCAAGCCCCTGACTCCCCTTCCCATCTTTCTGGGCACTGCTCTGGGATCGCTAGGGATTGGCGGGGTGTTTCTACAAAGATTTATCCTCTCACCTGCTGGTCCCATCAACTTCAGAGGCTCACTACGATGTGACCAGATGTTAGGATGCGCCTCTATGCGATAGCTGCAACTGTAGGTCCCTGTGCCTTTCCCGTCAACATTACTGATGATGAAGTCTCCATCCACTGAGAATTTTTGGAATGTTGCCCTTTCTTCCCATTCCAGAGAAAATTCAAGCACTGGATGAGATGCTCGGCATTGAAGGGTGATGGACTTTCCTAGCTTGAACACAGTACTAGGCCAAGCTGACAGGGAGGGTTTGGGGGGCTTATCTGAAACCAATTCAGAAAAAAAGAGTTAGAAGTGAACTTAAATCTAGTAACTCCTTCCCCACCAAATGTTTCTCAGCTCCCCATTTGGTCTCCTCTTCCTTTCCACTTCTACTTGATCGGTGCCTTCAAATTTTGACTGTTCATTAGAATTCCTTTGCCCACTCCTTGGTGCTCTATAGACTCCTGGTTCCCTACTTTTAATAAGGAATACCTCATGCCTCTGAGCTTCCCCTGGCCTGAAGGAAAATAACATTTCCGGGGGTCAATGGGGCTGGGCCATGCTGAGAGATAGGGCTTAAAGAAGAATCCTGGGAGAGGAAGTCCCTAAAGTTTTTGGAGAAAGTTCTACATCATACTCCTAGTGCGTTTTTCCTTGGCTCATAGCTCCAAGAGGGTACAAGGCCACTAGCTCCTTCTAATAACACTGTAATGATGATAAAAACAAACAGGTTAATGATAAAAACAGTTGTTAGCACTTGCCTACAACCAAAAGCTCCACGGAGTTGTGCGATGCCATCCTAATGGAGGTCTTCCAGGTGAGATGATACCGGCAGCTATAGATGCCAGAATCACTGTTAGTGACATTGTTGAGAAGGAATGACTTGTTGTTACTGATGCTGGTGGCATCCAAGAACTGAAGTGGTTTGTCTTCTCCTTTCTTATAGAGTGCAAGCCCCACTCCATCCATTGGTCCTCGACACCGCAGGCTTACGTTCTGACCCGCTTGGACCACGGGATTGGGCCGAGCAAGTAGCCAGGTCTTGGGGAAAGTGTCTAGGACGAGACCCAAAATATAAAGGACTAATCATGAGACATCTCCTTCCCACTACTTCAGATTCTTTTCCTCCACTTCCTCCAGTCCATTCTCGGAAAATCCCTACCTAAGCCCAGTGGTACATATTCTGCTCCCTTCTCCACTATTAGCCCTGGCTGCATGAATAGGTTCTGCAGGGGACCCAGAGGGAGTTTTTACGTCATTATCCCCTAATATAGGTTTCGTGGCATACCCCTCTCTTAATCCTTAGCCCCTAATATAGGTTTCATGGCATACCCCTCTCTTACCAGTGACCCAGATTTTCAGGACATCACTGAGGAGTGAACCCCTGTATGACCCATCATAGTAAAAGCAGAGGTAATGTCCAGTATCTTGGATCTTCAAAGACCGGAAGAAGAAATATGCCTCATTTTTTATTGGCTTCTTGTGGTAGAAGGACTTCTCTAAGTCTTCAAGCCTCATTAGAGCAAAGGTCATTCCATAGATTGGCCCTTGGCACCTGAGACTCAGGCTTTCTCCAGGTGCCATGATGGGACCAGGATAGGCTGTCAAAGTTGGTTTGGGGTAGAGTCCTAGAAAGGGAAGAAACCCTGCAGTTAGGGGTAGGATGAGTCTTTCCTATTGTCTTCTGTTTTTATTTTCCTAGTTTCTTTACACAAGAAGCGATAGCTGAAGTTACCATCTCCTTCTCCCTTCCTTGGATCTCTGCCTCCTCTAGGATATAATCGAGGGTGGATTCACTTATGCCACTGCCCTTTCTCCAGACTCTTTCAGCTCCACTGAGCTATAAGCAAATGTAGGGTTGTGTCTCAGTGGAATACCTACATCCGTAATTCCCTGTATCTTTAGGTCCCTGAAATGCCAAATGTAGTTCTTCCAACCACCAGAAAAACCAAACCTCTGAAAATGTCTTTGATTCCATCTTTGTTGAGCATGAATACTACTGCAATATTAAGGTGAGCTTTTGAATACATTAAGCTCACCTAAGACCCTACTTCCAACATGAGCTCAGAAGAAGCCAATAAAGAGGGTTTGGCCAGCAAGTCTGCAATCCAAAGAAATCTCTGTTAATGGGGCAACACCCTCATTTCCATCGTTTGTTCCCCCAAGGAGACCGTACTATAAAAGTAAAGGCAAACTTCACCCCCATATCACTCCTTCTTACCCCCACCCCATCCCAGGTACACGCACCCATCCACTATGGAAGGATCAGCTCTGTCATATGTTCACTGAGCATTTAAGATGCATCAGGCATCATGTAGGTCCGGGGGTATGTGAGGAAAGAAGACAGTTCCTGGTAGCAAAAAACTCATGGACTAGTGGGGGCTACTGGTGAACAGATAACTACGAAAGTATGTGTTAGTGGAACCTATGCTGAAAGGGCATGTGTACAACAAACATCCATACATGTAGTTCAAACAGACAGTCCTTTGTGTTTTGATCCTCAATAAAAAGCTATACTAACAAAATTAATATCTACCATTTATTGAGAACTTATATGCCAGGCACTGTACATATGTTATATCTAGGCAAATCCTCACAACAACCCTGTGAGGTAGGCATTTTTGTTATACCAATTTAGTGGATAAGGAAACTGAGGCACAGAGGCATTATACAGTAGGTCAGATAGATACTGTTATCCCATTTTTGGAGTGGAGGAAACAAAAGCACAGAGAGGTAAAGTGACTTTCTCAAGATCACACAGGGATGCAGTGTCAGAGGTGGAACTAAAAACCAGGATTACTGCTTCTAAGTCCAGGGTACTTTCTGGGGAAAGCCCCATAAATCTCCCCAAGCCTATTTAGCTTGATGGAGGGACTAAAGCAAATGTGGCCAATTCCATCTAAAGATCTACAGGCCATGGGGGGTGGCAGTTGGGGACAGGGTGTGTCTGGCATTTGACATTTTGGGGAGCCTTCTTCTGTGTTGAGAGGTTGGTGCTGTCTTACTGGCTCTACTGATCTAGTACCAAAGTAATTTATAAAGCCATTTCTAAAATATGAGCTATCACTTCTTTTTATCATTTGTTTTGTTTTCACTCACCAGCACTAGCAATTCATTCTATTTTCCACATTTAAAAATAATAATCACAAATAAAATACATTTAGAATTTTTAAAATCTATTTATAAGACTGCGGTGGCAGTGCCTGGCACATATTTAGGTGCTCAATAAATATTGGTTGAATGAATGAATGATTGCATGATATTCAACAAGTAGAGAACAACAAAGCTGTGATGAGCTAAAGCTGCTGGACAGTTGGCTGCGCTCACTCAATAGCCAAATGATTGACTCCCATGCCTTTGCCTTGTAGCATGTGCAATGCTAATTTGTATTTCACTAAAATGTCATAGGGCTTGCAGGGTGTAGGAACTGGGTGAGGAAAGTAAAATCAGAAACCCTGGCTCAACTAGCCATGATCCCTGGAACAACAATTGCCAGATGCCAGCAGCCACGGCCACACCCACCTGCTACAACCAGCTTGAGGGGGTTGCTGGGCTCTGACCACAGGGCGGGGAGCATCTGGATGTGAGTGCGGCATATATAAACCCCTTCGTCCTCAGGTGTCATGTTGTCAATGGAGAATATGGCCATTGTCCCGGTTGGGACTTGGTAGTCCACGGGCTCTGCATATCCCTCTTTAAACAGCATGAACACCAAATCCTGCAGCCAGCCATGGCAGAGGATGTTAACATTACATCCAGGAAGAGGGGGGGTCTCAGCTTGGATCCAGAAGATAGGCTTGGGCAGCTGGCCTGGAAAGAAAGAATGCACTGGAATTAGGTAGAGTAAGGATAGTGTTGCCTAGGGAGCAGCAGAGAAGATCTCTACTTTAAATGAGGCTTCCCTGTAAGATTCTTGTTTGCCACCCCTCCTTCTGCCATCTCTGTTCCAGAGTCTGCATCCTCACTGTGCATTGCTTAAAACAGAGTAGGCACTTATTTACTAACTGTGGAATGCATGCATGCATTTGAGGTAAATGAATTAAATAAACCCTGCCCTGGAAAGTCAAGTTTGAATCCCAGGAGTTGGAGTTTATTCTTGAATATCTGTCTCTGTCTTCTTACCTGGTGCCTCCAACTCTAGAACTTTACTGGGTTTTGACCAGCCTGTCTCCTTCCAGTAGCAGCACCTGTAAAGACCTATATTGGACTCAGTAAGGGCACCTATGGGGAATGAAACTTGGAAGGTCTTGTAGGAAGGGCGGATCCAGGTCATCTGTGTCTTATCCTTCAGCAGCAGGAACTTGCTTGAAATCCGAGAGGGGCTTCGGCACCACAGTGTGATGTTCTCCCAAGGGGCCTGGGGGTAGTTGGATTCTATCCACAGCTCCGGTTGTGGTTCCATCACTGTCATTCCCAAAGATCACAAAGACGTGAGCAGTCTAGCCCTCTCCCTCCCACAGTGTGTCCCATAATGTCCCTTAAAATTAGCCCCAACCCAGATTCCTCCTTTTGCCTTCCCCTGGGGACAGGAATATCTGCTCATGTGGGATGTGGGATGGGAACCCCAGTATATTTGTTCAAGGAATCCAGATGAGTTGGGGAATAAGGTGCAAGTCTAGCTTGCTTTCTGTCTGAGATAAAGCTCTTCACTATTTCATGGGAAACCAAGTCCTGAAGTGTTAGGGCTCTGATTCCCAACCAGCCCAATCTGTCTTTGGGATCTCAAGGCAATTATGTCCAGGCTCTTGGAGGCAGGACATCGTCTTGGATCCTTTAGGAAGGAAGATACCTGAGGGGGCAGGACTCACTTACCTATCGATGTCATACCAAAATTCAGCCCTGAAAAGAGAGATTTGGTAAAGGAGAGCTCCCTCGTTGTCCCCACCCTGCCCTTAAACATTAATACTTTTCTCTCCCTCCCCAAGGTACCCACTCATAGATGTACCTATGACAGGGTCACTTGCCCCTCACCCCTTCTTGTACTCACAAATGGAAAAGAGCAAGACAGTGAATGTCCACAGCATGGTGTCCCCTTCCCCTGGTCTGCCCCAGGTCACAGGGCCTCTGGTGCTCAATGTGCTCTCAGTCTTGAAGGTTTTTTGTCCTCAGCAGGTGGTGGGGTCTAAAATCAGAACTGTTTTTACTCAGAGGACTTGTCTGGCTCCTTAAAATTTAGTTTAGAGCACAAAACTGCACTTGACAACCCTAGATTCCACTCCCTCACAGGCATGCAGAGTATCCCTAGGTCACCTGTTACTTTTTCTCCTTGCCTCTTATCCTCACTTCCCCGTCTTCCCACCCAAGTTCTTTGCTGGTATCTAAGACGTCAGATTTGTTAAAACGTCTATTTGTCCCTGGGATCTCAGAGACCCAGAAGGCAGCCTGATACAAGCCTGCTGAAGGCCCATGAGATGAGGGAGATGGGAGGTGCAGAGAGTCACCTTTTCAGATTCTTTACTCAGATACACACATACATACACACACAGACACAGATTCCTCCAACAACCTAGCAAAGGAAGCATTAATACCATCCTCATTTTTCCAGTGAGGAAACTGAGGCATAGAAAGGATGTATAATTTGTCCAAAATCAAGAGGTACTAAATATTAGAGCCAAAATTCAAATCCATGTTTAACTCCAAGGCCTATGACCTAAAACTGCTATTTAACCCCTCTGGCCTCCCTCCTCAGCCTCCCTCACCCCTCCCATCTCATCCCATGGAGACCTTCCCTTCTATGGAATGCTTCAGATCCAATATTAATCTCATTCTTCTTGTTTACCCCTAAAAGCTCAATACCCCCATCTCAAGCAGGTGTTGGGGAATCAAGCTGCTTGAGCTAATTAACATAAGGTGTAAGTGATTCATTGGCTGCCTGTAACATCTAAGCAGTTTTGTTCATTGCCCCTAAGGAAAATGGAATTGTTTGAATTTCAGGGAATATGACAAAGATACTTGAGCTCAGGGAGGCCTTCTGGTTTTCCCAGGAGTCACTATTGACCATAGGCCCAGCATGTACTTAAGGTAGACCCCTGAGCTTTCATGCCTCTCCCCTCTACCACCAGAGTAACCTTTCACCAAGGGAACATGTGTCCCCACTGCACAATCTCGAGCTAATTCTCCTCCACCAACTCTCTATTCAGAGTCTGAGGTCCTGGCCGACCCCAGCTGCTTAATCTTAGCTCAGTAGAGTAGGGTAGAGGCAGCTCCCAGAATAGAGAAAGGGACTGAATTTACATTTCTAGACTGATCCTAAGACCTCAGCCTCTTAGTTGATCCAGTGCTAACACTGGGCAGGATGGAGGAGCAGAAAAAGGGGAAGATTCATTTTGAAAACATCTGGGCTGTGGGGACCAAGTGGACAGTGAGAGATTCAAGGAGGCACAGCTCCATTTTTCATTTCTCACTTTGCATTGAAGAATGCTCAATTTATCCTCTCTGAACTTTTCTTATCTGTAAAGTGGGGGAATAATATCTACCTAACATTATTGTTGTGTTGGATTAGAGATAACATATGTACAGTGCCAGGCACACAGTGAAAATTTCATTTTAAAAAGGTGCTTATTTTTTTTTTTTCTGAAGGGGACATCAAACTAGTGTAGGACTCTAAAGATGCTCTTTTCATCTCAGCTCCTACAGACCCTTGCCCCCACTCCTCTCAGGGCCAGGCCAAGGCTTGGATGCCACCCTGTTGCTTTGTTTCCCTGGGCTTCAGGCCAGGATTTTTTGGGGGAAGCAAGGTTTTACTGCCAAGGGAAAGGGTCAACCTGGGATTCTACCAAGGAAATGCCTTCTGAGCTTCCAGCCTTGCCACCTGGACCCCCAAACAACCATCTTTGCATCCTGGGGGCTTGAGTGGAGTCAGGGAAGCTGGGCTGCTCAGCATAGCTGACCCCTCCTCAATCGCTAAGGAAACTGTACCCTTTATATCCAGGCAAAATGATGAATCTTATACCCCAGGAACATGAGAACAGCCCCAAGCTGCAGGTTAATTCACCACACCCTTTTTTGGCCTTTCACCCCACCCTAACCCCCACCCTCAACTTCGGCTGTCTAGCCATTTTACCCTCCCCTTCTACTCCACCCCAAGCACTTTCCCCACCCTTAGGCAGCGCCGCAGTGCTTTTGAGGGTGACATACCCGAAATGTCTAATGGCTCGCCCCCTGCATAGCTTTGAGGGCTCCAGGAATCAAAGGGGTTAGGCTCGGCGGGGTGCCGGGTACATGCTCCGCGGAGGGTTTGGAGGGAAGACTGAGACGGAAAAGGGAAGCTATCTACTGTGCCCAAAGATTCTCAGCCAGGCAGGTCTGGGATCCGGGGAGGAAAGGAAAAAGGAAGAGATGAGGAGGGTAGGGGGACAGACTGGGGAGCAATTTGATTTACAGCAATTAATTACAGCAGAAAGACCCTTTCGGGGTTTTGTTTAGGATCTGGTGGCCAGTATTTAATCTTCAGCCACTGAACTATGCGCTCATTTGCAGGTACTTACGGTAGTTGAAGGCCCGCTCTGATGTTGGAGATTCTCCAGTGAGCTCCTCCAGATGCAGCAAACTGCCCGGCATGAGAAGAGCTGTCTAAGGACTGCCTCTCGGGCTCTGAGTCCCGCCTCCCGCTCTCCCCCGCCTGCCCGTCGGCCCGCCCCAAGCTCCTCCCCTCCCTCCTCCGGCTCTGGGAGCCCACCTACACCAACTCTGCCTGGCACCTGCTGTCCGCTGACGACCCGGATTTTTATGCCCCTCCCAGCTCCCCGCCTCTCTCCCGGTTCCCTGCAGAGGTGGCTGGAGCCAAATTCAGGCCCCTGCCCCCTCGCTTGTCGCTCAGAGTTTCATTGGGTCACCATATTCCGGAGGGGAGAAGGCCAGATCTTAAGACAGCCGAAGCTGTAGATCCTGCTCTCCAGCTCCTCAGTGCCTTTAAAGGGATGTCAGATCTTCCTCTGCCTATTTAACGCCCCATTTATGTGTAAACGTCACCATCATCATGGTTTAAATGCCTACTATGTGCCCCTGGGTCCTGGGACAGCTATTATTTCTAATTTTCATAGCAATTCTACTAGGTAAGTGTTACTTCCCTCAGTTTGACAGATGAGGAAACTGAAGCTCAGAGAGGGTTAAGTAACTTGGACAGCCGTGAAAGACCAGCTAAAGCTCAGGCTTTAGAGACATACAAATTTAAATTTCACTCCAGGTTCTACATTCAATAGCTGTGTGACCTCAAGCAAGTGAGTTAAACTCTCTGAGTCCTGGCTCCCCATCTATAAAATAAAGATACAGCAGAACCTATTTCACAGGGCTGCAATGGGGTAATGCAGGTAAAACTCACAGCTACAGCAGGCCTGGTACATAGTAGGTGTTTAATAAATGGTAGCTACTGTCACTGCTACTACCATTATTACTGCTAGTAGTATTAATCTGTAAAGCCTTCCCCAGCTGCCTTAGGGTAACATAATTTTGGTAATATAGAGGAACTTTCACAAATGTTGACCATTAAAGACTTTAAAATGATAATATATAGATAAGACACTAATCAAAGCTCTTCACATATAATATATAATGGGATTAAAGTATGGCATCCAATGGACTCATAGACCAACTGGTAAGAAATATCAATATCACAGACCAATTGGCTAAGAAATAGCCAAATATTTCTTTATGCACATTTTTTACCTTCATAAAAGATTACAAATTATATAATGAAAAATACTTTAATTCAAGAATATATTATGTAAAAATAAAGTAATGGCTCTTTTGATGGGGAAATTGAATATCATGTCTTCATGCATCAAGTGCTATCAATTGTAGCTTCCTGGCATCCTCAACTCGCACACACCATTGAAACAGCATATTATTGTATAAAAACAGAATAGCCATGTAAATATAAATATATGTTTCTGGGCAAGTTATTTAACCTCGCTAAGCCTCAGTTTTCTTATTTGTAAAATGGGGATAATAAGTGCACTTACTACCTTGCAGGGTTTGGGGTAGGATTGAATGAAAACCCTCCTGAAAACCACTGTGTAGTGTCTGGGGCACAGCAAGTAGCCACTGATTCAACACATCTCTTAAGTACTTTCTTTGTGGCAGGCATTTTCTGGATGCTGACAATTCAGAGAGGATGACAGTTTCTCCTCTTAAGGAGTCTGTAGTTAAGGATAAATCATGATAGAAAACAAGTAGGAGGAAGCCAGAGGAGGGAGAACCTCGGGAGTAGAAGAGGATTGCAATAGAAAAGACCAGCAAGTAAGGCATGACAGTGTGTGTTCAGAGAACTGCAAGCAGTGTGCTGTTACTGTGTACCTAAACTAGAGCGGTGGTAGCAGAGAAGGAGTGCAGAGCGAGGGTTCCCAAAACGTTGAGGAGGCAAAATTGGACAAACTTGTTGGTTGACTGGAACACAGCAGCGATAGTTATTATCCGCCAGAGTAAAAACATCCATGCCAATTTTCAAAACATTTATAGTGTATAGAAATCACTACAATAGTACCATACACCAAGTGCTTTATAAATCTTAGCTCATTTTATCCCCATAGCAACATTATGGAGTAGTTATCATTATCAACACCATTTTACAGATGTAGAAACTGAAACACAGAGTCATTAAGCAAATTGCCCAAGGCCAACGCAGCCAGCAAGTGGCAGAGCTAGGATTCAAATCCAGACAGTCTGTATAAAGAGTGCCGTGTTCTTAACCATCACTCTATGCTGCCTCTGCATTGGATTGTAGAGCTGATAAACTAAATTATAAAAAAAGTGAAAGTATTTCATACAATAGAAAAACACCAATCAAATGCACTGTTAATAATGCATAAAAAAGAAATGATAGCATTCCCCCACTCTGCATGTCCTTGGGCTGAACGAAGCTTGTGCTCTTGAACCAGCAGCCTGAATCTAGAGCCCGGGATCCCCACTATCCGGCCATGGAAGCCTGAGAAGGGTCTTGCGGCTGTGTAGGTGAGAATCCCACTCACTCTCACCTTTTGCTCAGGGGCATCATGGAGGCTTGAAGGCATTCATTATTCAGTCTTCATAGAAGCCCCTCATTCAAACTGTGGCTGGTAATTGAGATGCCAGAATCTCCATCTCAAGGATACCTGGGTGGGTTTTGAATCTTGCAGCCTGCAGAAAGAGAAATTCTCTGGCCAACCTCCCTGGAGAAACCTTGAGTGACCCAATATTATAAATCTGGAGGTAGAGGCCAATAAGGTCTGGGGCTGGGACTAAGCTGAGATGGCGTTCTTGACATTGACTCTGCTGGTCTTCTTCCATTGGGAATCTAGCAGGCCTTTGGCTCTGTGACTCTGAATCTTTCACACAGGCACACACATCGACACACACACATACACACACACACACACACACACACACACACACACTTCAAGAAGCATGGGTTTCTCTCTTGGCTTATTACTCTAGAGTTAGCTGATGTTAAACAACTCTTCTTCCAGGAAATATTTTGAGAATGACCAATCTTGTTCCTAATGGCCAGGCCCTCTCTGACTCTCTACATCCCCTTGGACTGGTGGTGATACCAGAAAATATTTCTGAATCATACCCCTTCTCACTTTCAGACCTTGAACACAAGGGCTAAAAGAGGATTCCTCCTGCAAAAGCTTTAGAGTCACCTCTTAGGGATTATAAGACAACTGTTAACCACTAGATCCTATTGCGTATACGCTGTATATGCTGAGGCAGGGAGTATGGTAAAGTGTAGAGGTGGGACTAAAGTGGTTTGTTAGACAAAGTTTCTGAGCTCTAGAGACTTTCAACCTAGAGATAAGAAAACAGCAATTATTTAAATACAAAGCTGTATTGGGGATCAGAGGAGAGCTAGAAGAGCTTCAGGAAAGTGGATCTCAAAGGGAAGAGGTGAGGAACCAAGGTCCATGGGGTGATCTGGGGAGTCTTTCTCCATAATGGAGTCCGCTGTAGGATGATGAGATTTTTTTAAAGCCTTATTCTGTCTTAGAGTAGCCCAAATAGGAAAACCACAGGGAAAAGCTGGTCTCTTTCCAGCAGTATGCTAAACCCAGCTAACTCTGGCTCGGGAGATCTGTGCATCTCATCTTAACTCAATGTTCAGTGACATAACAGTGGGAGCTTGAAACTAGCCACGGTCAGAGAATTTTCACTACTGAAGAAGCAAATGCTACAAATCAAGTCCTCCTCCCTACCCCAAAGCTGTTTTTAAACATTTACTAGCAAACCACTTTCTTCTAGTTTTATATTTTAAGGCAGTAATTTTTACTGAGAAACAGGAACTTTTCTAAACTACCCAAGGATCCTGATAAGTTTCACACACTCTCAAGAGAGTTGGGGGCATTACGTTCCATTCCCCCTCCCCTCACCTCGCTGCTGTGGTAAACCACCTGAGGACTGTGTCAGATCTGTGGACTGTTTGGTGCATTCAAAATTTGATCATGTGTTTTAGCATCCCACCCCACTCCCCACCCTCTCCAGCCCTTATCCTTTTCTGCAATGGACAGGGATGAGAAATTCAGCTGGGACTAGTGAAGTGGTGTTTTGGGACAGTGAAGAGGTCCAACCAGACAGGTTAGGTTCCAACTGCAAGATCTGATGGGGGCGTTAAGCTTTGGAGGTGGGGAGTGTGAAGCTGGAAAGGGAAGTTGGGGCCAATCCACAGAGCTTGGGTTTCAAACTTGTCCTTTGTCAAGCACTTCAATTACTAAGGGCAAAGTCTGGGGCACTAAGTCACTTCCAGAAGCTATAACTGAGAATACCTTTAAGAGTGTGCAATAAGCTTCCTAGAATAAATCAAATGAAAGCGATGAACCAGACCAAAAGCTTATGTAATCAAAGCACTCATGGTGGGCCGTAAGGCATTGGATAGAGGCCTGCGTGATCAGGCTTCTGGGTGCCTGCCACAAAGCAAACCCACAGTTGTGAGTACCTAGGTGAATTTAACTTAAGGTTATGAGTGGAGAGAGAAAATGAAGGGTTTTTGTTTGTTTGTTTGCTTGTTTGTTTGTTTGTTTTGGTATTCCAATCTAGCAGGGCCACAGGGTTCTATTTGGGCCATGGACCATTTACCACAAAGGTAAACTACTGGTTCACTGTCCCCAAATAACAATCATCCTGGCATCACAAGATGCCTTTTGTTTGTATGAGGAATAGTGTGTATCATGAGTACATGGTAGGGAGGAAGGTTCAGAGATAGACCTCTAAAATACAGGAGGGTTCTAAGGGCAGGTGTAGAGTGTTTCAGTATTCCCTTTTCCTGTGTTGGATGAAGTTGGTGGCTCCAGAAGGAAAGCAGGTAGGCTCAGCCTCACTGCCCAGGGCAGGCAGGCAGAGGAGGTTCTACAAGCAGTTTAGGTCTGAGCCAGGCAGGATGCTTTGATGTGCCAGTGCCAGGAAAGCC
This sequence comes from Indri indri, assembly GCA_004363605.1. NCBI lineage: Eukaryota > Metazoa > Chordata > Mammalia > Primates > Indriidae > Indri > Indri indri. Next base: position 96,424 of record RJWJ010001089.1, read on the forward strand.
TTTTTCTGTTTCAGAGTCTGACTTGCATCCAATTTGTCCAAATTGTAGGTGTTTTCATGGCAAGGGTGGGGTTGTCACTCAAGAATGCACAACTGGGCTCTTTTTAATATTTGTTTACTTTTAATCACTTGTCCAAAAGAAACTATAGAAGACAACTGTTGGGTTTTTTTCTTCCCATTTATTGTACGATTAACCAATTATATAATTAAAATTAAATAGACATCTAAATTGCAAGAGGAACACAAATTAGGAATTAAAAAACACATCATTGTGATATTACCATTTGCAATCTGTTTCTAAAAATGTCAATTTACAGGCATTCATTTCAATGTACACACAGCTCTTCAAGTTCTACTTCTTTTGTGCCATAGGATATGGTCAAATTTTCTAAAGATCCATATGCCCTTGACAGAGGGTGGGGGAAAGACTTTTCTCTAAACAAGTCTGTTAATTTCATATAGTTGATTGCTTTGAGATTGACAATACAAATTATTATTTTCTTATTTGGTCTATCATATTTCGATATCTCCCTATCCCTCCCACCCTTAATTATTATCTTTCTGTATTCACTTCTTCCTTCCCATTTATCCCTCCTTCATCCCTTTCTGTTTTACTTTTTCTTACTTTTCTTATCCTCTCTTCCCATGCAGCGTGTATGCATGTGTATATGTGTGTGTGTATAGATATAGATACACACATAATAACAATAACAACTTGATGCAACATTACATTTTTACCTCCTTTTCCACTGATCACCCTGGGAAAAATGCAATTAATTATAATAACAATACATTCTATTGAGAAACTTGGCTTTGTAAGTGAATTTAGTCACTTATCTCTAGGAACATCTTCTCCCTGGGCTGTACCTGTTTTCAGTAAAGCCAGTAGTTTTGGAGTTTTACTGACAAATGCCTTGAAGTCATCTTGACTGTCCAAGATTTTTCTCTCACCTCGAAATAGGAAAGGTAGCTTGGCTTGATGGTTTACTTGGGGCTTCAGACCCAGGAAACTCATCTGTTAGTAGATTTTGCTCCAACTTGGTCTGTCTTCTACCATTACCAATGCACAGTCAGGTGTCAGTCTTATCTTTATCTTGTTGAAGAATTACATTTTTTGAGCAGTTGTGGGACAATTTATTTTTCTTTCAAGTTTAAGAACTGTGCAATTATGAGCCTTGAACTTTTAGCTTGAGAGGTGTATTTGATTGGGGACCTGTAACTTCTCTCTGTGTTTAAGTTAGGTTCTATGTTTGGCTCTGAAATATTTTTTCAATAATTTCTTTAATAATAGTTTCAAGGCTAATTTCATTTTCTGCACCTTCGGGGATGCCAGATACACAAATATCATACAACCTTTGTGTGTTTTCAAGATCCATCACCTTTTCTGGCACCGTGTTACCTTAATTTTTATCTTTTAAGATTGAAGCTCAATTTGACCCTCATTTGTACCAATTCTCTCTTCCATGATATTTATTCAACAATTTTCGTCTCCCCAGGTTTCTTTCAATTCCTCGATCTCAGTGGCCCACAGTCTTTGCTGAACTTTTCCTGGGTGCTTTTAAAAATGTTCACATTGGTCCCGCATCAACTCCCTTACACTGTCCCTTTCTCTGGGTTCTGCCTGCTGCTCCTCCAGGCCAGCCAAATCTCTTAAATTCTCTGAGGTCTCTCGTCCCTCCTTGGCGTCAAAGGACTTCTTGCTTGCTGCCGAGCTTGTTTTCATCATTGTCCTTATTCTCTTTTAAGATAAGATAGTTTTTGTTTTCTTTTCGTCCTGCTGTTATAGCTGAGGCTTCTGTTGGCTTAGAGGTGTTTTCGAAGCTCGGGTCTGAACACAGCTGCTCTCTCTTTCCTCTCCCTGAGAAGTTCAGGAGCTGGGGTCTTTTCATTGAAATATAAGACCTATTTTAAGCTGAAATCCTCAGAAACGCTATAGGAAATTGAGGTATAATCAACTGATGTTCTCTCATATAATAGCATTGGAAGTAAGAGCTTCATATCCTTACAGATAAGATAAAGAAATACATAAGTGCATAAATAAAAAATAAACACACACATATATAAATACCTAAGTACATTAAATACCTGAATATATAAATGTACAAACACACACAAAGTAATATAAATAAACACAAAAATACATAAACACGCAAATAAATATGTATGTAAAATGAGCCTCATACTTTCAGAATATTTAGCTCCTGCCTGGCTAAGAGTACACAGAATATGTTTCTGATTAGGCAACTAGACACATTAGAATTATAAAGCAAAGAGTAAGAGGAGTTCACCTACATGTTTCAGTGTTTGTGGAAAGGAATTTTGACTTCGTGTCGGGGGCTTGAATTTCAGTCCTGGCAGGGCCATTTACTAGCTGTGCAGTAGTGTGACATTTGGCAAGCCACTGAAAGTTATTTGAGTCTCCATTTCCTCATCATTCAAATGAGTATTTGATAACTCTGAGCTAAATTTGAATACAAAACTCTCTGTTTGCCTCATCCTAATCATTAATTTTTAAAATATACCTTTTTACAGTGGGATCTGGGATTTAGATTGCTGGGGGTTGAGACAGGACAGGGTGGGGAGAGGGAAAACTGAATAGGTCTCAAATGGATACCCTCTCAGGTCCCACAGCCTGATCTTTTGTTTTGAATAATGAAAAAATAAGTATTCCGCTTGATTATATGCAAGTATTGTAGAAAGATGAGAAAATAAACTGCCTTCAAGATTATGATCTAGTGCGAGATGGGAGATATCTCCACGTTCACAGATAAGGATAATATAACGCAGAATACGGTAAGCTTTGAAAGACAGTGTGAAACAAAGTATATGGGAGCATAAAAGAGAAGGTATCCAATTCCGATTGGTAGCACTTAGAAGTTCTTGATTCAAGTCCCCCAGACTCAAGCATCCCTATCATTGGGCCTTGTGAGGGCACCTATGAGGCTTCCTGCTCCAAAGCATCTGTTTCACTTACCTGACATCCTCCCTGGCATTCTACCGTATGGTTCACTTCTTTGGGAATACAGGGCAAAGGATTGCAAAGTATGGTGGTGTATGGTGTATGGAGACAGTGACTGAAAATGAGGCTGGAGACCTGGACAGGAGCCAGATCATTAAGGACCATGTGTGCCCTACAGTACTTTTTAGTAAAATTTCATATTTGTGCCAAATTGAAAGGCCAAGTCACGATCTTGGTCCAAATGGAGGGCTTCCAACCAAGCAGAAAATGACCTTCTCTAGCTCCTAATTCTCTCCCTGATGTTAGTTATGCGATCCTGGGCACAGATCCTCAGGGACAGGGCTCAGAGGCCACTTTCTGAGCTGGCAGTCCACCTGTTCTTCTAATTCAGTCTCCTAGTAGTTCAGGTTTCTGTTTCAAAAGAAAACAAAAACTGGCGATAAGGCAGTTTACAATTAGAATCACACATATTAAACACCCATGTATGAAAATGTTGGCCCTTTTCAGAGGTCTGATAATTTTAAAATCAGGGTCTGTCTTAGACTCCAATGATCTAAGCAGATAACTTTTAATGGGGTTTGTAGGAGGACGATTTAGTGGAGGAGATGGTGTGTTGGGAAAAGGAAATCAAAATTAGGTCTGGTAAATTCAAATGCAAAAGGTGATTTCATCTGAATTGTCATCTGAATTCTCAGAAATATTAAGAATTGTTGTGAGAAATTAGTATAAATACCTAATGGGATTTGCCTAAAAAAATTAGAACAGGTGCTTGGTACCTCCACATTCAAAACAACTAAAAAATAGTCTTTAGTGCTTAGAGTGCTTAGGTACTATGAGATCTTAGGCAAATGGCATTTATGTATTCTTGCATTTATTCAAAAATGTTAATTGCACACATTCTTTGCTTTCTAGTTCTGGGGATACATCAGTAAACAAAACAATAAAACCCCACAGATTCATCAGTAAATATTTGTACTAAGTATGTGGGTAAATACATTTTCTAATGCTTGAATATAAGGAGATATTTTCATAACTCTACTGTTACTAAAGATACGGAACTGACTTTTGCTGCAAACTATGGCAACTGAATTTTTGGATGTCATTTAGTCGTGTCTGGGAATGGTTGGGGTGTAGATGACTCTGAAGAGATTTTTGGATGGCCCTATCTAATTTTCTTTCCCTGAAGCCCTTTTTCAGATTCAAGTGAGCAAGTGGTACAGGAATGGTAGGAGTGTAGAAGAAGGCTGATGGAAAGTCCTCTACATATTTAAAAGGGGATAGAGGAAAAGGTTTGGCCGCTTGTCATTAAAAATCATTTTCATTAACTATATGACCTTTACCTACAGATTTCTTCTTAGTATTTTTAACAAGATCTTTAAAAACTTAGTATGGCATAGTCCAGTGGGGAAATTGCAGTGCCAAGGAAATCTACACTACAATTGTCGTTAGGCACCATGATGTTAAAAATACATATTAACTAATGGAAATAGTGCTGGACACTAATTAAAGTATCCAAATGACTTGTCATTATTAATAACCCTGGATTTCAACAAGGAGCACTTGCTGTGGAAGTTCTGTGACTATCCTGGGCACAGCATGACAATATTTTAAAAATATGTACACCATGAAAGAATCCCACTTGAAATAGCTATAAGATGGCGCCAAAAAGTTACCAAGTAGAACTGAGCACAGACTCAAAATGAAGTTGAAATTTATTCTCATGACTTCAATCTAAGCTAAAAAGTAGTTTAAATTTTATACGTTTTGAAAAATATATGACCGGCTTAATAACACATGCTTTCTTGAATTTCAGATGATTAACTCCAGCACTCATTCATTTCACCAACCTTTATTGAATGCCCATTATAAACAAGGAGCCATCAAATATTTGGTGGAATATGATGGGTGAAGAATGGAAGGAAGGAAAGACAAAAGAATATGACACACTCCATGTATACGTTGGCAGCTAAAAGATTAGCAAAATATATTCAATGCCTTTCTAATAATTAAAAGCCTAGAATTTTAGCAAAAACATGTAAACAAATAAAAGAACAATACGCTAAAATCTCATAAGAAAAGTGGAGAAAACAGTGGTCATGGAAGTTTAGGAAAGAGCAATATCCTTCTTATCTGGGGAGATGAGTGAAAGCCTGTGGATAAGGTCACATATGAACTGAACTCTCAAGTACGGTTGGATTAATCTGGCAGCTGTAAATACTACATGGTTAGCTCCCCAAGAGTAGAGACGATGACTTATTTATCTATGTATCTCCTGTGCCTAATTCAGAAATAATGCTAATAATAGCTACTATTTATTGAACGCTTACTATTTGCCAGGGACCGTGTTGAGCATTTTACAAAAATTGTCACATTTACCTCTACAACATTCCTGAGCAGTGCTTACATTATAACAACAGCAACAGCAGAAGCAGCAGCAGCGATAGCAACATTTGTTGAATGTTAACTATAAGCCAGGCACAGCTTTAAGAGATGTCTGTAACTATTAGCATCCCTTTCTTACAGACAAGAAAACTGAGGCTCAGAGAGGTGAAGAAACTTGCCCAAGATCACACAAGTTAGTCTTAGGTAGATCTGCCATTTGCATCCAGGTCATCTTATTCTAAAACCCATGTTATCATGGCTCAGTACCTATTACTTATAATAAGCAAACGAAAATGGAAAGAGGAAGAAAGAGAGATATTGTGAAGCTAGAAACCACTGAATCTGCAAATTGTTTAAGGAAGAAGGAGTAAGACCAAGAGCAAAATAAAGAGAGAGGGAGAGAGAGAGAAAGAGAGAGAGAAAGAGAGAGAGAAACTGTCATGAGATTTTCAGTCTAAGCTAAGAAATGTAAAGATTTTTCTCCTGAAAAACCGTAAAAGACTAGCTATCATGTACTGAATTTTTAAAAATTATTTTTATGAAGCATTTGAGAAATGTTATGATATTTTTTAAATATGTAGAGTAACATCCCATGAAGGTTACCTAGAAAAAACTTCAAAGAAAACACACAAAATATTCATGGTAGTTATGTACTGGAGAATTATTGGAGATGTTCTTTTTTTCTTCATCCCTGTATTTTCTGCTGTGACGACAAATAATTCATGATTTATAAAACAAATTTTGAGAAGTTGGGTAACAATTTAGGGCATATTTTAAAAATAATCAGAATTCTTTGTTGTTAGAAAATATACCTTTACATATTTAAGAGTGACATGGATATTATATTTTCAACATACTCTTAAATGGCTCAAATATCAATATATAAAACAGGGAAATATATAATATATATGTATTTATATTTTACATATAGAGAGAGAATCTGAGAGGAAGGTATCTGGGAATTTTTTATAATAATCTTGCAACATTTCCCTGAGTCTAAATTTATGTTAAAATTGGAAAAAAAATACAGTAGTTTGAACAGGTAAAACAAAAAAGCCAAAAGAAAATCTCTCTCTCTATACATATATATATATATATATACACACACACACATGCACATACACACATGTATCTGTATGTGTATCTATAGTTTATAGTTCATATCTATAGTTTATAGCTCATATATATACATATTACAATTTTAAAATAAGAAAGAAAACTAATCACCAGAATCATACATTTTTTATTCTTCTTATAGCACTTATTCTGTTGATTTCCCTTCTTTTGACACCAATGATGGCAACCTGTCCTTCTTAAAGTTGCCAGTTGTACCCAAAGAAACTCATTCCTAGTTTGCACAGTTGGCCATGTTACCTACCTACAATATTGTTTTAAGGATTAGCTTCTGTCCAGCTTTTTAAATATCATCTTGAAATCGTCACGTCTTAACGTAGCTTGACCATTTTTACTGAGCTAACTACCTGTTTAGTTGAATTGACTTGCATATTTGGTTAAATGGACAGTTCTTAGGGGGCTTTTAGAGAGTCAGGTGGAGAGAATGGTTGGACTAATGGAGGAGCAATTAAACCAAATGGTTAGCATTTTATGAAAATACAGATTGCCATGGGAACCAAAGGAAAAAAAAAAGAAGAAGAAGCAGAATATAGTTACAAAGGGTTTGTGAAATTGCTTTCAGTTCTGCAGTCCAATTTCCATTAGGTCAGATCTGATGACTTATTATTTTTATTATAATTCCTTATCTATGTATAGCTCTGTTGATTCTTTTCCCCCAAAGTACTCATAGATCCGTTTTGTTCATTTACCTTCACAACAATGCTGCTAAATAGAGCCAGTGCTTATTTTCTTACTGGCTTAGTATACAGCACCTAATTGCAGAAAAACAATCTGTTCAGAGGTAATGGTGCTTTTGGACTGAATGTTGATATGTCATATATAATATAGCCATTATAATTGGTAATGGACATAACAGCTTTATGATACTTTTGAAAGATGTTATTCAATAGTATTCTTAGCAGCTATAAAGAACTAGATATATACTGAAGAGAAGTGGAAACACACCAATTATGTATCCTAGATTGAGAAAAGTTTTCTTTGAATTTGTCTTCCCTCAGAGTTTGGGGAGAGAAATAAAAGCTAACAACAATCTAAATTTTCTCTTATGAAATCACCATTCTGTGGTTTGATAAACCCATCACCTTATAATTTGATGTCATCTGGAAATCATTCAAATGGGAAACATCAACAGAGAAGTTTTTCTAAGACTCATGTTTATCACAAGGTAATACAGTTAGATTGAGTCCTTTCAACGTAATTTTAATTTTAGCTCTAAATAATTTGTATCTTTTCCAAGGTTAAAAACACAGAAAGTCCACATAAACATTAAGTAAGATCTAAAAATCTCCTGAAATACATTAGTGACCCCATTTATATAACAAATACCTTGCTTGTTTGTGATCCTCTCAACATTAAGCTAGATAAGTAGATGCAAAAATGAAGGGAATTTGATTTGTGATGCTGTCCATTGCCCAGCAACGAGAGACTATGGCTGTTTTTGCAGCATTGCACCATTTTAGGAGGCTGGGGACAATATGCCACTTTTTTTTTTCCACTTGAGACTGAAACAGACAGCAAAATGGAGAATTTAAATGTATTATTTGTCAACAGGCTAAATTTAAGGACATTTGCATTTTAAAGATGAATTATGAAAATCTAAATGTCCTTGAATGCTTAATTATCTGTGCCTTCATTCTGAAAAAATTAATTTTCAGAATGAAAACAAAACAAAATAGGACATTTACATGACTACAAAATTGATGAGAGTTATTTTAAAAAACCTCTGAAATAAGCTTAATAATGCATCCAAATAATTTTTCAATGTTCGCAAATATGGAACATAAATGTAAAATCCTGCATTTGGGTCCAAAAACAACCAGATGCACAAGCAGAGGATGAGATGTGGCTAAGTAGCAACACGTGTAAAAAAGATTTAAGGGTTTTCGGGGACTGTAAGCTCAATATTATTCAGTTGTGTGTTGGGCCTTTACAGAAAACTAAATCCATCTTCATCTTCATTAATAGAAAGATAGAGTTGGAAACAAGGGAGTGATAATGCAGCCCTGCTCTGTTCTCGGTAGACCCGTACTTGAAGTATTCAATGAAAATAACAGGATGGGGGAGCACGTGGGTAGCAGTCACAAGCTACAGTGCATCTAGAAGGGAGAGAGCAGGTTACTGAAGAGTCTGGAAACCATGTGGTGAAGGGCTGCTGAGAAATGAAAATTCTTGAGGAGGAAAGGGAGGCGGAAGTTGTCTTTGAATGCTTCCTTTCCTTTGTTGCCTCCTTCCACCGTTTTTGTCTCTCCCTTGCCCTTTCTTTCTATCTTTCCTCCCTAAAGCTATTTACCAAGATAGTGATGTTCCAACTTGGCTCTTTAACACTATATTATATTACTTCCATGCATACCCTAAATGCCACACTTCCCTGTAGCTCCTTTTCATTTCTCCCTGGTTCTTGTGCCTCCTCACTCACATCCAGCAGGGCTGAACCACAGTGAGTCCCCTCTCCCCTCCACCTTTCTTTTTTTCAGGAGGACTTCATGTTCCTGGGAAAGGAAACAGAATATGAATTAACCAGCACAGACCCTTAAGCCAAGGTCATGTAAAAAATGGCCTAGGTACAAAAGGAGCAATTCTAATAAAGCTCTAAAATGAATTTCTTTAGTCCCTCTAATGCTCATTGGCATTAGACATGGGAATCTGAGCACAGCTCCTTATGGGTGGGCTCAAAGTGCACCTGTAACACTAATCTAGGATGCTTAAATATCAGGTTCCTATTTAACAAGGAAAATAAAAGGGGGAGTTTGTTAATACAAAAGTTCGAACATAAAACATCACTGCCTGAATGATTAAACCTATTTCAGAGGCCTGAAATCCTAATGACTCCAATTTGTCAAAACATAGGAGTTTTAATGGGGGGCAGGAAGGGTTGGCAGTGGTATGCAGCGTAGGAATCAACAACTGCGTACTTAAAGCAAGACATAAAAGCTCTATCCTGCTGAAATTCTCAGAATCACTATAGGAAATTAGGTGTAATTGACTGATGTGATCTCCAGTAATAGAAATGGGACCGAGTGCTTAGTATCCTCACAGTTAAGACAAGTAAATAAAAAGATTTGGCAGTGCATAAAATGCTTATAGTGTGCAACAGTTCATGTAAATTGGCTACTTCATTGATTTAAACATTTCGTAAATATAAATTTCTATGCTAGAAGATGACAGATGGAAAGAAAGAGAAAATCAAAGAAAAAATAGAAAGGTGGAAGTAAAAGGGAAAGGTAAGGAAAGATGGAAAATAAAGGAAGAGGTGGAAAGGGGAGAAAAGAGAAAGAAGAGGAGAAAAGAGGTGCAGAACTAGAGTAAAAATAAATTTAAAGGGGAAAATAAGAGGGAGAGAGAGAAGACAAGAATATTTGAGTGACTACGATGTATCTGTATTCACAAAAATCTTCAAAGATGTGAAAAATCACAGGGATTTTTTTCAACTTGTGATCAGCAATTAACGATGTCCTTGTAATAGTGCTGATGACTGAGACTGGGTGGAGGGGGAGAGGACCTGAGTGGTTCTTGGTCCCATAGTCTCTTCCAGGACCCATTCTTCTCTTGCCAGGTACCTTTGCTCTGAGTTGAGAGGCTAGGCAAGCACACCACCACTGCTACCTGAATGTTCACAGCAACTTTATTCATAATAGCCCCAAACTGGAAACATCCCAAATGCCCATCAACTGATGAATGGATAAATTGTGTTACATTCAAACTGCAGAATACTACTCAGCACAAAAGGGGAAAACTACTAATACATTTAACAACGTTGATGAATCACAAATATTATGCTAACTGAAAGAAGCCAGACTCAAAAGGTTATATTGTATGATTCCATTTAGATGACATTCTAGAAAAGGCAAATGTAAGCATGCAGAACAGATTGATGACTGCCATGGGTCAGGGTTGGGAGCACAGGATTTATGCAAAGGGAAATAAGGAAACTTTTGGAGGGGAAGGAAATATTCTTTATCTTGAAAATGGTGGTGGTTACATGTCTATGTGTGTTTGTCACAACTTATAGATCTGTATGCTTGCAATTGGTGAATTGTAAATTATACCTTTATAATGCTGATAAAAACAAATAATCAAACAAAAAATTTGTCCAAAGTCATCCTACTGCTAGTGGTGCTGCCCTTACTTCTTTCCTCCTTATACTCTAGGCAGAGCAGTATGTCGAAAGAAAATATCTGAGGGCCTAAAATGGAGATTTAAAGATGTTTGTACACAGAATTCCTCATTGTCTTATTAATCAAATTGAAATTCCTCACTATGGCATTCAAGGTCTTCCGTAAGCTGCCCCAATCTGCCTCTCCAACTTTGACTGTCAACATTCCTGTAAACATCCTCTTGACTACTATCAAGTAGCTGTGCTCACTTCACGCATATGCCCTTCCTGTCTATTCCCCTAGCATATACATACTCTGCTTATTTCAATCTATTTGCCTTTGTTGATACTGGTTTCCCTCCATGTTCTAGCATGCCTTACACTTACTCATTCAGCAACTATTTATTGAGTGCCTACTATGTGCCAAGTAAAGTGCTAACTGTATATACATTAACGAGTCTATTTAAAAAAGTCTGTTAAAGTCTCTGCCTTCACACAACTCACAGGCAAATTATGCCATTAGAATGTAGTGTGAAAAGGGCCAAATAATAGGAGAAAATACAGTATATTAGTACCATGGAGAAAAGGAACCAGACCTAGAAATGGAAAAATAATGGTCAAAAATGGTTTCTCAAAGGAAACTATATCTAAATGAAGACTTGAAAGATACTTTGGGGTTCTCCAGGCACAAGGAGAAGAGTGCTCTGTGCAGAAAGAGCTAGAATACAGAAAAGTCTGGAGGCGAGCAAGTGCATGGGAAGTAAATTCAAGATTTAAAATGATTTAAGTATGTCAGGAACAGGGAGGATAAAGAGGCATGAGATGATGCTGGATAGAGAGTCTTGAGCCAGGTTATGAAGAGCTTTCAGCACCATATCAAGGAATGTGGAATTTATGTTTAGGGTGATGATGTACCAACAAAAAGGCTTGAAATAGAAGAGTGGTACCCTTATGTTGGGGTTGAGACAGATCATTCCATCTATAGTGTGGAGAATGGATAGGACAAGGAGAGGCGGGGAGACCAGTTAGTAGATGTGGCATTTTCCCAACATTCTTGGCTACAGTGGTGGCAAGTATAATACAGAATAAATATTTAAGAGATAAAGATAAAATTGGCATTATATACCCATAGATTTGGTGATTTCAGTGGAGGGAATGTGGTAGCATCAAAGATGACTCTCAAGTCTCTGCTTGGAAAACTTGGTGCATGGTGGAGCCAGTCATTGAGATAGGGACATAAGAAAGATAAGCAAATGATAAGTACAAATTCAGTCTTGGACATGTCAGCTCCTATTCTGTAACTTTGACCACTCTTGCTCACATCAGCCTCCCCTATGGAAAATCCTAGAGTTTGGTCCATTCGCTTGGGCCTTTGTGTTTCTATAGACTCCCTAAGGAGAACGGAAATCCTTGAGAGCAGGGGTTCTGTCTGAGACTTCTAACACCTCACAGGCCCTATCCTGTGATAAACATAGAATGAGTTCTCAAAAACACTTGCTAATCAATCGAGTACTGTCATGGGGCAATAAAATGTGATGTGTAGGTGGGCTTGAGTCATATCCACTACTGAAGATGGTTAGTAATAAAGAATAGCTTCCGTATAAATAACAAATAAATATAGCAGGAAAGGATTAAGCTGTGCTTCAGTTTACCCAGTTAGAAAATTGAATTTCACATGAAATCCATCATAATTATTTAATATTTAAATAAGAACTCTTTATAGACTATTTTGTGGGAGAGATAATCCTTTTGTGATCTTAAGAATCATATCTTTTAAGAATCTTTAAGTTTGAAGAGCTCTGCAAGGTTTTTTAGTCCAACCCCCAGTTGATGCTAGAATTCCTTCTACAACATCCCTGATGGTGTTTATCTAGTTGATCCTTACATACCATTAATGACAGGGAACTCACTATGTTCCAAATCAACCCATTTCATCTTCAGACAGCTTCGACTAAGTGTTCTTCCTTATGCTTTATATAATTATGTCTTCAAAAGTAAAATGCTTCATTTATGTATTATTCATTACATGTTTAAAAACAGAGATTATAGCCCTTTTCATTTTCCATTCTCTAGATCGACTCTTGCCAATTTCTTTATATGGTATGGTTTTGCATTTCTTACCCATATTGGTCACTCATCTGTGTGTACTCAAGTTTATGTATAATCTTCATGTGTTCTGGCAACCAGAGATGAGCAAAGTACTGTATTCCAGGTGTTATCTTGCAAGGACAGAGAACAGCAAGATTATTGCTTCCTTCATTTTGGATAGTCTTCTCCTGTAAATATAATCTAAACAAACTTACAGCAGCTTTTTATCTATAGCTAATAGTGGACATACACTGAGTGAGTGTTGACTTCAAACTGTCTTTTAGATGCACTGCTGCTAAGCCACGGTCTGTGGGAACCAAGTGAAAACTACAAAGTGCAGTTTAAATTCCCTCTCTTCCCATTTATTTTATCACATTTTAAAGTTAGAATTAATAGATTATATCTCTCTTCACCGAGGCTTATTTGCCTTTTTCTGTTGGGTATACTAAGATTGTATGTAATAGTGATTCTTAAGTCATATTCATCTTGGAGCTTGCTATGGACTGAAAGTTTGTGTCCCACTAAAGTTCATAGCCCCCAATGTGACTATATTTGGAGATAGGGCCTTTATTGGGGGTAATTAAGGTTAAATGAGATGAGAAGGATAGGGCCCTGATCCAATAGGACTAGTATCTTTGTAAGAAGAGACATTCTCTTCCTCCCTGCAATGTAAAGACACAGCAAAATGGCAGCTGTCTGCAAGCAAGGGAGCCCTCACCAGAAAATGACCATACCAGCACCTTGATCTCAGATTTCCTTCCTCCAGAACTATGATAAAATAAATTTAAGCCATCCAGTCTGTGGCATTTTGTTATAGCAGCCTGAGCAGACTAATAAAGAGCCCCAGCCTATTATAGGACTTGGCATATTACTAGAGCTTAGTGGAAGTAGGGCTATTTGAATGAAAGATGGATATTGTCTAAAAATAGCAAAAAAGCAAAAATTACTCAAAGTTGTTTCACCTTGGCATCTGCAGTAATATGGGGACCTCTCATTGATCATATGATCATAGTTTGGAATGCAGAAATCATACTCAAACGACCTCACTGACGGCCTTCCTTCACCTTTGGAGGATAATTTCATTGGATATAGAATTCTATGTTGATAGCTTTTCCTTTCTTTTTTTTTATTTTTTTTTTTATTGTTTGTTGTTTATAGGGGTACAGGTGTTTAGGTTACGTATGATGCCCTTGCCCCCCCTTCCCCCCAAGTCCCAGTCCCAAGCGTGTCCATCTCTCGGAGGGATAGCTTTTCCTTTCAACAATTTAAAGATTTCACTTCACTCTCTTCATGCTTCCATAGTTTCTGACAAGTTCACTATAAGCCTTACCCTTTTTTCCCTATAGGTAAAGTTTTTTGTTTCCTTCCACTCTGTCTTCACTTAAGATTTTCTCTTGGTATTTGCTTTTTTGCAGTCAGAATACAATATGCCTGAAAGCATGTGTGTGTGTGTGTGTGTGTGTGTGTGTGTGTGTGTGTGTGTGTGTGTTTGCTATTTATCTTGCTTGGTGTTCTCTGAGCTTCAAAAAATTCTTTTACCTTGTACTTCCTTTCTTCTCTTTCTGGAATTTTAATCACATTTATATTACCCCTTTTGATATTATCCTATAGTTTCTGCATATTTTGTTCTTTTTTCCCTCCCCTTGTCGGAGTCACAGAAAGGAGTTTTCCTGATCCTTACTGTGAGAATACTGCGCAGTTCTTGGAGGGAAAGCCCGCAGAAGTGTGGGGCTCCTCTTATTATTTCCCCCCTCAGGAGCTTTGTACTCCCACACTAGTTCACTTTTAACCTCCAGAAATTCTCATAATTACTAATGAATTAAGTACTACCAATGATTCTGGCTTCTGGCAGGCCTTCTACAGGCAAGCAGATCTAGATGTACCTGTCTCTCCAGCTTCTGAGGTGTTAGGTTGCCTTGCCATCTCAATTCTCTGAGTCTAAGAAAAGCCATTAATTTTTCTATTCATTCTCCAGCATTTTCTTGATATAAGGATGAGAAGGCAAATTTCAAACTCTTTACATGTTAGAGCTGAAAGCAGAGGTTTCCTGCATTTTTTATTAAGAGAAAAACGTATTTTTTATTTACTAAAATCTCTACCCTTTTCAATAATTTTCCTTTCTTCCAGAGTATCTGAACCTCCAACTGATATTATTTCCATTCTGCCTAGAGAAATTCCCTCAGCAGTTTTTATAGTGTAGGTCTGCTAATGACTAATTTTCTTGGTTTCCTTATGTATGGAAATAGTTTTATTTTGCCTTCAATTTTGAGGAATATTTTTACTGAAGGTAGAATTATTGATTGATTGTTTGCTTTTGTGTTTTAGTTCTTTAAGATGTTATTCTAGTGACTTCAAGTCTCCATAGCTTTGATTAGAAGCCCAGGGACATTTGAATTGATGTTCATCTGTATGTAATGCATCATTTTTCTCTGGCAGCTTTCAAAATATTTTTTCATAAAAAGCATCCAAATTAGAAATGAAGAAGAAAAACTATCTCTATTCGCACACTATATGATCTTATATATAAAATCCTAAAGAGTTCACAAAAAGCTATTAGAGCTAATAAATTCAGCGAATTTGCAGGATGCAAGATCAACACACAAAAATCTGTTGTATTTCTGTGTGCTATTAGTGAACAATAGAAAAAAGAAATGAAGAAAACAATTCTATTTACAATAGCATCAAAATAATAAAATATGTTGATATAAATTTTGTAGAAATTGTCCAATTGATTGTAAAAGTTTATACGGAAATGAACGGACCTAGAATATCCAAAGCTATTTAGAAAAAGAACACAGTTGGAGGACTTACATAACCCAATATCAAAACGTACTATTAAGCTACAGTGATCAAAAGAGGGGGTTATAGGCACAAGGATAAGCAGATAAATAGAAGCAAATTGAGTATTCAGAAAAAAATTCTTGCATTTACTATTTCAACAAAGATCCCAAGACAATTTGACAAGGAAAAGCATAGCCTTTTCAACAACTGATCCTGGGACAAATATATATCCAATGCAAACAAAACAAAACAAAACAATACAAAACCCCAAAAACTTAGACACTTACCTCACATCAAACACAAACATTAACTCAAAGTGACTACTAGACCTAAATTTAAGAGCAAAAGCTGTAAAATTTGTAGAATAAAATGTAAGAGAAAAATATATTTTGAGGTTAGGCAAAGATTTCTTAAATACAGCACCAGAAACATGATTCATAATGGCAAGAGATTTTTATAAATTTGTATTTTGTCAAAATTAACATTTGAGCATCAAAAGACGTCATTAAGGAAATGAAAAGACAAATGAGCTGGAGGAAGACATTTGCAAATCATTCATCCACTAAAGCGTTTTTATCCAGAATATATGAAGAACTATTATAACTCAGTAATAAGAATAGAAACACCATAATCAAAGACTTGAATAAAGATTTAAATAGACATTTCACTAAAGAAAATAACTAAATGGCTAATAAGCACATATAAAAATGCTCAATATCATTAATCATTACAGCAATGCAAATTAAAACCATGATAAAATACCAATACACACCCTCTGGAATTTCTATTATCAAAAAGACAAACTATACTAATTGTTGGTGGATGTGGAGAATTGGAACCCTTATGCATTGCTGATGGGAATGCAAAACACCACACTCACTATGGAAGGCAGTATGGGAGTTTCTGTTTAGTCTAACTAAAATTTATCACGTGATTGAACAATTCCACTTATAGGAACGTATACAAGAGAAGTAGAAATATATGTTCAAGCAAATATATACAGCAACGTTCATAGCAACATTTTTCATACAACCCCAAACTGGCTACACTGCAAGTGCCTGTCACCTGGTGAATGAGCAAAAACAATGTAGTTTATCCATACACCGGAATACTTTTTGGCAATTTAAACAATGAGCCTCTAGTATATGCTATAACACGGATGAAACTCAATAACATTATGCTAAATGAAAGAAGCAAGACACCAAAGCTACCTATGTATGATTCCATTCATATAAAATATCTAATAACAAGGTAAATTTTAGAAACAGAAAGCTGATCAGAGGCTGTCTAGGGCTTTGGGTAAAAGGTAGGATAAACTATAAACAAGGGAACACAAGGGAACACAAGGAAACTTTTTAGGGGGATGAAAATGCTCTAAAACTGGATGGCAGTGATGGCATCATAATTCTCTATATCTAATAAAATAATTGAATTGTTACACTTACAATGGGTAAATTTTATGGTTTGTAAATTAAATCTTAATAAAACTGTGAAAAGAAAGATAACAAGAGGATATTATGAATAAATTTATGCCAAAAAATTTTGCAAATTCCTTCAAAATAAAACCAAAAACTAACTGGTGATGAAACTAATACAGGAAAATTTGAATATCCCTAAATCTGTTTAAAAATTGAATTATCAAAAGCCTTTCTATAGAGAAACTCCTGGCTTAGATGGTTTTATTGTGAATCCTATCAAAACATTAAAGTATGATATTTATATGCTTTCACATAGTAGAGGAAGAAGGGATACATCCAAACTCATTTTATAAGCCAACATAATTCTAATACCAAAACCTGCAAAGACATTACAAAAAAATGAAAAAAATCACATAAACATACCTCATGAATATACAAACAAAACTCTTTAGGAAAATAGTAGCAAATCAAACCCAGTAATATATAAAGAGGATAGTATATCATGACAAGTATGATTTACTCCAAGAATGCAAGGTTCATTTAGCATTCGAAAAACAATCACTTATTCACTACATTGAGAGAACAAAGGAGAAAAAAATATAATTTCAATGGATGCAGAAGACCTTTGACAAAATTCAACACCAGTGCGTTGCAAATAGAAATAGAAGGAAACTTCCTCAATTTAATAAAGGGTATATGCAATGAGCCTATATCTAACACCTTACTCATTGGTGAAATATTGAATATTTTGCCATTAATATTGGAAATAAGGCAAAGATGCTTGCTCTCACAACTACTATTTAACACTATCTTAGAGGTCTTAGACACTGTAATAAAGCAAGATAAAATATAAAAGGCATAAAGTTTAGAAAGGAAGATGCATAACTGTACTTGCAGATGATATGGTTATTTACATAGAAAATCCTAAGGAATCTACAAAATATGTAATAGAACTAATAGGCAAATTTAACAATGTCACAGGACATAAGGTTACTACATACAAAAAATTATATTTTCACAATGAAAGCTACTGGACCTTTCCATTTTATATCATACAATTTCATGCAAATCTGCTATTATCTCAAAATAAAGAGATAATAAAGAGATAATTTTTAAATTTTTAAATTTTTAAATACCATTCCCAATATAAATACCGGTATTTAAAATACCATTTTTAATGGTATTTTAAAAATACCATTCCCAATATATCTCATTATGTATATGCAAATACTTCAAAATTTAAAAATACCGTTTAATTTAAAAATACCATTCCCAATATATCTCATTACATATATGCGAATACTTCAAAATCTGAAAAGAAATTGAAATTTAAAACACTTCTGGTCTCAAGCATTTTGGATAAGGGATACTCAACCTGTATATTCACGTTTAGGTTTTTGTGTGAACTTCATATTTATCTGGGATAAAGGCCCAAGAATGCAACTGCTGGTTGTATGGTAGTTGCATGTTTGGTTTTATAGGAAATTTGCTTGTTTGTCAGAGTTGCTGGGCCTTTTGACATTCCCCCTACCAATGTATGAATGATCAGATTTCTCTGCATTCTCACCAGCAGTTGGTGTCTCCATTTTTCATTCTAACCATTCTGATAAATGTGCAGGGTATCCAATTGTGATTTTGCTTTGCATCTCCCTAATGGTTAATAATATTTAGCATCTTCTCAAGTATTTATTTTCCATCTCTATATCCTCTTTGGTGAAATATCTGTTCATATGTTTTGCACACTTTGTAATTAGATGGATTTTTTACTGTAGTATTTTAAGATCTTTTTTAAAAATCCTAGTTCCTTATTGTGTGGATATATGGTTTGCAAACAGTTTCTGTCAGTCTGTAGCTCGTTTTTAATCCCCTTAGCAGTGACTTTTGCAGAGCAAATTTTAAAATTTCAGTGATGTCCAGTTTATCAATTTTTTTGATTATGGATTATGGATTCGGTGCCAAGTCTAAGAATGATTTGCCGAGCCCTAGATCCTGAAGGTTTTTCCCTATAATTTTTTCCTAAAAGTTTTATATTTAATGTTTATATCCGTGATCCATTTTGAGTTAATTTTTGTACGAGGTAAGAGGTTTAGGTCAAGGTTCATTTTCTTGGCTATGGACATCCACTTGCACTAATACTACTCATTGGAAATGCTGTCCTTCCTTTATTAAATTACTTTTGTACCTTTGTCACAAATCAGTTGGCATACTTGCATGGGTCTATTTTGGGGTTCTCTGTTTTGTTCTGTTGACCCATGTCCTATCTCCCTGCAATTTATCAGTGTCACAGGTTACAATATTACTATGTAAAAATAAGCTAAATTTTTATCTAGCAATAAAAGAAAACATTTAGAAAATGAAATTAAAAAGCAATTTTATTTACTATGTCTCAAAATAATAAAATAGTTAGGAATAAATGTAATAAAAACATGCAAGTCCTCTACACTAAAAAGCACAAAAATTCTTAAGAAAAATCAAAGAAGTGCTAAATAAATGAGGTAGATATATCATATTCATGGTTAAGGAGATTATGCTAAGAAATAATTTCTCCCAAATTTATCTATAGGTTTTACATAATTATAATTAAGACATCAGCATATTTTGTTATAGAAATTGAAAAATTGATTATAACATTAATACAAAAATTCAAAAGACCTAGAAAACCCAAAGCAATGTTGAAAAGGAACATAGCTGAAGGACATACATCACTTGATATAGGAATTAATATTAAGGTAAGTAATCAAGATAGTGTGATACTCACCTAAGCAATGACAGATATATCATCGGAACAGAACAATCCAGAAATAGTAGACTCAAACTTACATAGTCATGTAATTTTTGACAAAGATGCCAAAGCAATCCATTGGGGAAAGGAAATATTTTTATTTTGTTTTGCCTTGATTTGCTTTTTAACAGATGGTTCTGGCATAACTACATATTCATTGAAAACAGTGAATCCCAAATGACAGCATACATAAAAGTTTCGTGTGTAAAAATGACAAATCTCAAACCTTTTGCTATAACATACACAAAAATTAACTCTAGATAGATCATAGGCCTCTATGTAAAGGCAAAAATCATAAAGCTTTTAGAAGACAATATGAGAGAATATCTTTTACTATATATGTAGGCAATGGTTTCTTATACAGGTCACAGAAAGCAATGACAATATAAAATGGATGAGGCAGGTTCCATCAAAATTAAAAACTCCTGCTAAAGACAGCATTAAGAATAGAAAGGTCACATTCTGGAAGAAAACATTTGTGAAATATATATCTGACAAAAGACTCTTACTATTCAGGATATAAAAAGACCTTCTGCAATTCAATAATGAAAGGACAAAAAATTAAAATGTACAAAAGTCATATAGCCAGTTTGGAAAACAATTTGGAAGTTTCTCACAAAGTTTAACATAGAGTTACCATACGACCTAGCTATCCCACTCCTTGGTATTTATTTACCCTAGTAAATTGAAAACATATGCATGTAAAAAGCTGTACATTATGGGTTAAAATGGCCTTATTCATTATTTCCCCAAACTGGAAACAACTTAGATGTCTTTCAATAGGTAAATGGATAATCGAACTGTAGTGCCATGACATATTACTGAGCAGTCGGGAGGAAAAGTAATTGATTCATACAACAATATGGATGAATTGTAAATGCATTCTGCCAAGTGAAAGCAGCAAAACTACAAAGGCTACATATTATATGGATCTGTTTATATGATATTCTGAAAAGGCAAAGCTATAAGGACAGAAAACAGATCCGTGGTTTCCAGAAGTTGGGGATGGGGATCACAAGGAAACTTTCAGTGTGATGGGAACATTCTTTATATTACTACAGCTGTGGATACATGATTATGCATTTGTCAAAACCCATAGGACTGTACACCATGGAGAGTATCTTACTATATGCAGATTTAAAACAATCATCCAGAATGGCTACAGAACCCAAAGTGGAATAAAGACTAGGGCAAATGTATCTAACTCTACTATAAATGTGATACAACTTCATTGAAGGAGGTGGAGAGGAAAGCAGCTGACTTAATAACTTTGAAAAACTGGTTTGCCTTGATACTATTTTAAAGGTAAAGACAAAATTAACTGTATATAAGCACTGTACTCTAGTTCTGCAGTCCCCAACCCCCAGGCTGAGGATGGGTATGGGTCCGTAGCCTGTTAGGAACTGGGCAGCACAGCACGAGGTGAGTGGCAGCCTAGTGAGCGAAGCTTCACCTTTATTTATTGCTGGCTCCCCATTGCTCCCATCACCACATAAGCTCCACCTCCTGTCAGATCTGCAGTGACATTAGATTCTCACTGGAGCACAACCCTACTGTAAACTGCATATGCGGGGTATCTAGGTTGAGCACTCCTTATGAGAATCTAATGCCTGATGATCTGAGGTGGAGCTGAGGCACTGATGCTAGCACTGGGGAGTGGCTGCAAATACAAATTATCATTAGTAGAAAGATTTGACTGCACAATAAATGTAATATGCTTGAATCATCCCCAAACCAACCTCTCCTCCAACCCCCAGTCTGTGGAAAAATTATTTTCCATGAAACCTGTCCCTGGTGCCAAAAAGGTTGGGGATTGCTGTTCTAGTTGATAAACATATTTCTTACAGGGGTATGATTTAGCAATTCTGAAACTACATTACATGCATACTAGGGTTGGAAAAATAAGCAAATGCATTACAAATAGTAAGAACCAGGTTTCTCTACCATAGAAAGAAGTAACAAATAAGCAATGAGGGTAAATTAGTTTTCTACTTCTGCCATAACAAATTACCACAAACAGTGGCTTAAAATAATGCAAATTTATTATCTTACAGTTCTGTAGGCTAGAATTCCGACATGGTTCTCAATGGGCTAAAATTAAGGTGTCAGCACACTGTATTCCTTTCTGATGGCTATAAGGGATAATCTGTTTCCTTGCCTTTCTGGCTTCTAGAGCCCATTCGTATTCCCTGTCTCATGGCACCCTTCTTTCATCTTCAAAGCCAGAAATGTTTTATCTCTCTGCATCTTTCTTGCATAGTCACATCTGTTTCTGACTCCCTCTTTGGCCTCTCTCATCCACCTTTAATGACTCTTGTATACATTGGGCTTACCCAGATAACCCAGGATAATCTCCGTATTTTATGACCAGCTGATTATAAACTTTAATTCCATCTGCAATCTTAATTCCCTTTTGCCAGGTAAGGTAACACATTCACAGACTTCAGGGATTAAGATGTGAACATCTTTTGAGGGTGATTATTCTGCCTACCACAAGAGTAATAATAAAATAAACCCTGTAGTGCTGGATTAGAGCCAGAGATATCAGTGTAAACTCATATGTATTTTAACGTATAAAGGTAGATACAAAATACAGATATGTGTGTGTATTTGTGTGTGTGTGTGTGTGTATACATATATATATAGGATTTCCCAGTTCTTAGGACCTAGAAGCACTAACACCCCAGTAGCAACAAGAACAACTAGACCTAGATCTTGGTTTCTAACTACTATTCTCCAATAAAAGCAGCTAGGACTCCTTGGAGAAATAGATGATTCTAGGGCTGGGGCAAGGAATATACAAGACAAAGTGTAATGGCATAAAGTGCTTAAAAAACTGAACAATAACCAAGAGGATAAAACCATGTGAAAAGGATACAGGATCCAAGCTAAAAGAATACTTAATGGCCAAAGCCAGACAAATTGGAGCAACAAATTCTGCAATGAGAGTATTATATTTTTAAGCCAAAGAATAAGTGAGTCCATACTTATATAAATAAATAATTGAATATGTAAATAGAGAAGACAGGACAACTCTTCCTTATAGAAGAATTCCAATTAATAATGGTGGAAGAAATGAGGGACATAGAAAATCACCATCAGAATAGCAAAGTAATAATTTCTGTAGGCAAGATCCACTAATGAATGCCAAGATCAGTGGATGAAACTTTAAGGAGAAATGGGATATTTCCATCACCCTCAAATATTACAAATTGTTGTGGTTGTTTTAAGATGTGTTCACAAATTCTTTAGTACTCCTCCTTCTAGGAAGTAGAGTTCAATTCTTCTGCACTTAAGTGTAGGCTAGACTTAGAGACTTGCTTCTAATGGAGTGTGCACTGTTACTGAGTATGTACTATGTATGTTGTGAGTATTTATGTTATTGTGAGAGTAATGTCACAGTAAAAAACGAAAAAAACCTAGGAGACACCACTTTGACCCAGTAGCCAAGGTTAACATGACCAGCAATGAATTTGATACCTGTCATGTACCTCCTGATATGATATGCTGAGCAACGTACTTTGCCTCTGTGATATTCTTCCCCTTAACACATGACCCCAGTCTAATATTGAAAAAAAAATCAGATAAAGCCAAATTTAGGGACATTCTACAAAATCACTGACCAATACTCTTCAAAAGTGTCAAGTTTATGAAAGAAAAGAAAAGACTGGAGGAGACTAAAGAGCAAGGGCGAGAAAATACAAAGGGACATCCTGGATTTGATACTGGGACAGAAAAAGCACATCAGTGGAAAAACTGGTGGAATCCTATTAAAGTCTGTAGTTTAGTTAAAAGTAATGTGCCAGTGTTAGTTTTTAGTAAAGTATGTATCATGATTATGTAATACGTTAACATTAGGGGAAGCTGGGTGAAATTATACAGAAACTATCTGCAGTGTTCTTACAACACTTGGGTAAATCTGAACTTACTTGAAAATATTTTTAAGGGGACAAAAGATTTGAACAGACATTTCATAAAGGTAAATATATGAATGGTAACACACATGAAAAAGTACTAAATATCATTTGTCATCAGAAAAAAGCAAATTAAAACCACAATGAGTTACCAATACACACCTACCTGAATAGCTAAAATTAAGAAAACTGTCAACACAAAATGTGGGCAACGGCACAGAACAATCAAAATTTTCCTGCATTTGGGTGGGAGTATAAAATGGTACAACAACTTTGGAAAATGTCCCAGCAATTTTTTATAATACTAAATTATCCTACAACCAAGCAATTGCACTCCTACATATTTAGTCAATTTAAATAAAAAACATATGTCCACACAAAAATTTGTACACATTCACAGATTTAAACATAATACAAAAAACTGGAAATAGCCCAGAGCTCTATCAATATAAGAAGGGATAAACAAACTTTGATGTGTTCATAAAATTGAACAATACAATAATAAGGAGCAAACTACAGACTACCTGGAACAATGTGGATGAATCTTAAAAACATTAGTTTGTGTGAAAGAAATTTCATATGTATACATACTTACTGTCTTATTACATTCATTTGAAGTTCTAGAAAAGATAAGACCAATCTATCGTGGGAAAAAATTCAGAGTAGTATTTGCCTCTGGAGGGATGGGGCAAGGATTGACTGGATCGGGGAATGAGAGAACTCTGGGATGGTGGTAGCATTGCATATTTTGAAAGGTAGTTAGGATACACATGTACACATCTTTCAAAACTCTGCAAATGTAGATTTAAGACTTTTGCATTTTATTGTATGTAAATTTTACATCAAAAGAAAATCTATAAGCAAATATTTAACTCTAGTTAATGATATAAATTCTGAAGGATTTAGGGAGGAGTTTATTGATGTCTGTAATTCACTTTGAAATGCATCAAAAATAAGATGGATTGATGGATGAAGAGAAGGATGGTTGGACTGATATATATTTAGCAAAGCAAGGACACTAAAATGCTAATGGTAGAATTTAGGTTCTGTACTTGCAGGTGTTCACTTAAAACATTTTCAACTTTTTTTGAAAATTATTAAAAACTTTATAAAATATTTGTAAGTAACATACTAAATGAACAATTTCAATTGAACAGTATCCATAGAGCATCAAAGAAAAAATAATGCTCAATTCCATGACTTAAAAAAAAGGAGTACATTTTGGACAGATTAGTATCAAAACAGATTGAAATTAAAATGTGGCACTTAAAAACTAATAAAGGTGAAGTCAAGAAAACACATATGCTATGAATTATTTACTAGCTGGATGTCAAAGCCTTGGTGGCTGAGTTACTGGAAAGATGGAGGTTTAAAGGTAGCAGAAACTTAAATGGTAGCCATAGATAATTATGGTCATTAGGTAATATTCAATGGTTACCAAACTACTGCTATATGTAGGCTGGTTGATCCATCTTGAGAAAAAAATGTCTTCTTGGGCTAAAAATTGAATGGGCAAAATCAATGACTGTGCTCAACTAGTAACACATATTCAAGAGGTGGGAGTGGGACTAGAGTAGCACACAAGAGAGCAAAGGCTGTAGTTGGTTTCTGTCACCATCAGGATCTCAACTTTGTGTCTCAGAGTCCCAAGAAGGCCACTAAGAACATTACTAAAGACAGGGAACTCCAACTGTTCAAGAGTGCCACATCCTAGGAAAGCAAGTTCATGACAATGGCTAGATTTGCCTTTTCCTTACTGGGCATAGTCTAGAGTACTGGCTCTCAAACAGGGGAGTTCCATTCACTAGGAGGTGTTTGGGAAATTGTGGGCACACTTTGTTCATCACAATGCTTGGGAGGGGCTACTGACATTTAGTGGATTTAGACCAGCAATGTTAGCTGTCCTGAAATGCATGGGATGATCTATAATGAAGAGCTCACCTGTGTCCCACATAGCTTTCAAATATTCCAGTGAGCTTTAATAATGTAGGTTAGAAAAACTGTTTATAGGTATCTGAATCTTATCTTAACAGGAGGTTTTATCCTACTGTTTTCCTGTATTTCCACCTCGTATGTTTTCCTTTCTTATATGTGATGCCTCTCAATCCTCTTACTTTTCCTCAATACAAACTAATTCATTATAAGTTCGTGCAATCATGTATTTCATTATGTTGTCTGATGGAGTCGTGCCCTTGCATTTATATATTGAATACATATTATTTTATTGTAAATTACTTTCCTTTCATTTCTCATTTATATTTCAGTTAGGTCACTATATTGATTTTTTTTTGAAATTATATGTGTAGGTAGGTTGTATTATCTATGAACTTCATTTCAGGATAGTAAAGAGGGAGTCACGAAATATTTGTTATTAAGAGAGAGTATTATGTCTCAAAGGAATGAGAACTACTGATCTAGAGTAGAGCTAAGAATGAAAGATGAATATGGATAATAAGTAAGGCTTGAGGTTGCTGAAATCCTGGCTCATTATTACCATAGCAGGAGGAACAAATCTTCAGTGTGAGTGAGCCACTGGAGCAGAAAGTTTCTGCCTGAGCAGAATCATTACCAGTGTGTGTCAGGCCCTTTTCATCAGCATGTCATTTTATCCTCACAACAATCCTGCAAGATACATTCTATTGTTATCCCCATTTTTCAGATTATAATTGGACTTCAGAAAGATGAAGTCTGTTTCCCAAGTTCTCTTAAGTCACTGAGTGGCAGAGCCTAGAGTGAAACTCAAGTCTGTCTGATACCAAAACCACATGCTTTCTATTATCCTATTCAGCCTTTCCAAGAGCAAGCTGGGGAAGAAAGTGCTAGACATCCTCATCCCTCTACAGAAAAATCAGCCTGTGTGGATTCATGAGTGCAGATCTTTCAGCATGTATTGAGTGCATCAAACTGTACTAAAAAATCAGAAAAAAAAAAAAAAGACATAGAAGCCTGTCGCCTTCAATGAATCTGTAATCTAACTGGATTTCTAAGATGTATAAGTACAAGGTTGACTTAGAGGAAGAGGAGAAAATCATGGTGCTGAAGAAATAGCAAGGACAGTTTGTGTGTGCGAGTGTGTGGGGGGTCTCATTGCGTCCCATGTATGTCTGAACAAGTGCCTGCTACGTGCATGGCAAAAAGCAGGGGAAGATATAAACACATAGTGAAATGCTGGGACAGTGAACCAGTCTTTGGGGAGGTGGGAGGGGGAAAGACCAGAGCACAGACAAAAGGGCACACCTGCTTGTCAGAGGCCAGAGGCGCACAGCAGAAGGGGATTGCAACATGAAAGAAATTTGGGAGGCAGATAGGGAGGCAACAGCCAGACACTTGCTGTGCAAAGGCCAGGATGAAATCATCTTTACCCCTTGAGCAAGAGTCAAGAGAGGAGGTGGTAAGTTGAGAGGCCCGGGAGACCAGCAAAGGTTTGGGGACATGCTGTGGGCATGAACACAGCCGAAGAATCAACAATAAATGAATAAAAGATCGCGAAGCTGCCTACAGGGCTCTGCTGGAGTTAAGCTGCTGGGATTTATGCATTTGTTGATTATCCACTTTGTGTGCTACCCATAGTAAATATTCAACCACAGGCAACCGCCTCTGCACCTTCCCCACTCTTGCCCCCCCCCCAGCCAATGTTCTGTCTCATTTATTCCTAAATTGTGAGCAATCTGAGCAACAAATTATAAAGACAGAGCATACACACATAGGGTTTGCTGTTATAATCAAAATTTACAACAAAATTAATCTGACACATATTTAATGATTTGCATAATTGTTATTGTGCCGGGTAGTAATTAGGCATAAATTGTAAACAGTTCACATAAATGCCTGCAATTAGAATTACTTCCACACAGTTAAACCAAATTTTTAGTTTCTTTTCTGAGTTTGTCAGCCATTGTATAGCCCTCATCTGCATCCACGTCAGCAGTGCAAATACTGAGCTGGTGTGAATCATCGCCTTCTTCAAGCGCTTGTTAGCGTCACAGAACAAATCTGAGGTCTTTCTGCCCAATAGCTATCTCTGGCTGCCACCCACAGGGCCCTCTCATCTGCAGTGCCTATGAAAGTCCAGCTCTTTCTCATGCTGTCTTATGCCCACCTCAGAGGGTACTCCCTGCCCCCTCCAGAGGGATTTCAGGTGGGGACAGAGGGAAAAATCCAGGTTAGTGGTGGCAATACATGGGAGGAAATGGACTCTAAATCTCAATATCTGGAACCGCAGGTGCAAGTGATTCACAGGGTAAGGGAAAATGGAATAATTCAGCCCGCTCCCCCCTACCTGCTTCTGATCTCATGAAATGACTAATAAGGTCATCTTCATGGATATCCTTAAGGGGATAGATTCTCACTAAAAAGAAAACCTTTCTCCATCTTCGCCCTTAAAACATTCCTCCCTTCATTCAATGAAACTATTGCCTGAAATGCCTTTAAATTCCAGATATATGTTGCTTTTATTTTGCCATTAAAAAGAAATAATTTAAAAAAGTCCTGAGGAAGTGAGCATGTCAATAAGAATACATGTCAGTAGACTACACTTTAGAGTCAGATAGATCTGGATGCCACAACTTGCTAGCAGTGAAATTTTCATATTTACCCACTCTGAACCTCAATTTCCTCATCTGTAAAATGGTGATAGTAATAGTGTCAATCTTATATAGCTATTGTGAAGATTTCATGGGGTCATGTATATAAAACATTGGTACACTTCCTGAAGCATAGTAAAATTTCATTAACTGTTAGATGCACTTATTATCATCATGGCTATTGTTGCTTTTTGCTGTAGCCTTGGCTTCCTCATTACTGTGACCGTCCTTCCACGTGATTCCTTCTATAAAGAGCAGAACTGCAGGAAATGAATGTATGAAATGCTAGTGGTGAAATCTAGATGGTGAAACCACAGATGACCTTAAATCAAACAGAACAGCACAGATGGCTCAGACCCTCATCTATATTCCATATTTGTTAGAGGGAGGTTGGTGCAGACCTGGAACACGACAAGACCTGGCATTTAGAGGAGACTAAAGCCAGACGAGATGAAACTGATCATTAGAAACATTCGTTTCATCACCAAAAATGTATTAACTGAACCCCTAGTGTGGGGCACTAGGGAGACAGAAGTGATATAGGTGAGATATTTTAGAAGGGAAGAGAGAAACGTGAGTTAACATGTGCAAAGAATATGACAAAGGAACTAATGGAGGGGTATCCTCGATGCAGTGGTAACACCCAGGATGGAAAACGTATTCCCCTCTATTTGAGAGGTTCAGGGAAGCTGATCTTCAGAGAAGCAAGCTTTGAAGTGTAGAAACCTGCTAAATTGTGTGTGTATATATATCCATCCATATATATGTGTGTGTGTGTGTGTGTGTGTGTGTGTGTGTGTAGTCCAGTGTTGATCAAGAGACATTTTCCCATACAGCCGAATTTTCTCAATTTACTTGGTGCCTTCTAAAATGAAGTGGATTCTACAGCCACTATCCTAGTAACCATTCCTCTGTAACAAAGCACTCCCAAAATTAGTGGAATAAAACAACGAATAAATTATGCTCATGGATTCTGTGGGTCAGGGATTTGAACAGGTCACAGTGAGAATGGCTTTATCACTATCTCACAATATCTGGGACCCCAGCTTGGAAAACCGTATGACTAGAGGGGGCTTGAAAGCTAGGAAATGGGATCATCTAGAAGCATGTGCACTCACATTTTCTGGCAGTTGATGCTGGTTGTCTCTGTTGTCCTCTGTCAGTGCCCTGATAATGCTCTATTAGTCAAAGCTACCACAACCCTTCCATAATCAAAGGATAGGGACATAGATCCCACTTCTCAGTTGGAATAATATCAAAGAATTTGCAGATATAGACCCAATAGACCTTGCGTGGACATTACTTCTGTCTCCTCAGGGACTGTCAACTGGAACACCTCTACATGGCTTCTCCATGTGATTTAGTCTTCACAGCATGGTGACTTCAGGGTAACCAGACTCAAATGGAATCTCAGTGTTCTAAAAGTGACTTTAAAGCAAACAAGGCAAAAAGCTGCATCATTTTTTTATGACCCAGCCTTGGAAATCACTCCTTCCATTCTGAATGCTACAATTGTGCCCAGGATACTCTCTGTTGGTGCCTTTGCCATGCTCTCTATTGCTCCAAGCAGTCACTAGCCTTTTGAGATTCAAAAGGAGAGAACATTGATTCTGCCTATTTATGGGAGGAATATTAAAGAATCTGTGTGTATGTTTTAAACTCTCCTTAGCCACCCATCTATCAAATCACAACCATTGAATATCTACCCATTGACTAACCAGGGGGTGAGAATGCCAAAGGCATTTGTTCATTCATTTATTCATCAAAGATGCATTGTGTACCTACTATGGGACAGCACAGAAGTTCTAGGAGACAGACATGAGGAGCATAAATGTACAAATAATTACATAATTACCACTTTGCTAGGTGCTAAGAAGTATAAGAACATATCAAAACAGAGCTTAACTAGGTGGGATGATGGTATTGGCAGGCAAATAAATTCAGATGAGGTGGCCAGGAAATGTCTATGTGATGTCAAATTTAAGGAGAGAGCAGAAGGATAAGAAGTAAACTACATCAAGTTTGGGGGAAGAACATTCTAAGCAGGGGAAATAGCATATGTGAACATTCTAAGACACAAAAGAATTTACAGATTCAAGAAACTGGAAGAGGATCCCAATGTGGCCAGAGCACATAAAGAGAATAATGGTACATTATAAAGTTGGAGTGGTATATATGCGACAAAATCTTAGCAGTTTAATAGGTCCCTTCCTCCTTAGCCTGCCACAAGGAACCTCCCCCTCCCTGCCATTTTAACTTCACACTACTTGTTGTTGGAAGGATTTGAGTAATAAAAACATGGGAATTATGTAAAGAGAGAAGGAAATATGGCTGTTGCATAAAGAGTAAGTTGGATCCAGTCTGGTTCTATTGTTTGGGCTGCCATTAAAAGCCAGATGTTGGATAGCAGAGTCCGAAGTTTCCATAAAGCTGCTAAGTCAACTAACATATAAAATACCTTGGTGTCCAGCTTATGTTTTGCTTGCCAAAGATGAAAGTAAACTGAGACTGTGGCAAACTGGGAAAGCCTCAGAAGGTTGGCCTTAATTTTTCTAGCTTCTGCTTTCAGGTGTCACACCACGTCACAGTTATTCAGATATCTCCCTGGTCCATACTTCTTTACTATATCAAAGCAAGAAAGGACCCAATGACAGCCAGTTATGAGCTGTGATGATGATGATGAAAATAACTACTAAAATAATAATTAACATGTAATGAATACCTCTTATGTGCTAAGACTTTTACATTCATTATCTCTTTTAATCTTCACAACACCCTCATGAGGTAAGGTAGTGTGTTAGTCCATTTTGCATTTCTGTAAAGGAATACCTGAGACTGGGTAATTTATAAAGGAAAGAGTTTTATTTGACTCACAGTTCTGCAGAACTGTGCAAGCATGGCACCAGCATCTACTTCTGGTGAGGGCTTTAGGAAGCTTCCAATCAAGGCAGAAGGTGAAGGGGCAGCAGGCATGTCCCATGGTGAGAGAAGTAGTAAGAGAGGGAGGAAGTGGTGCCAGGCTCCTTTAATAAAGTGAGAACTCACTTATTATCGTGGGGAAGGCACCAAGCCTTTGGGTCATGGGGATCTGCCCGCATGACCCAAACACCTCTCACTAGGCCCCACCTCCAATACTGGGGGTGAAATTTCAACATGAGATTTGGAGAGGACATATATCCAAACTAAACCAGGTAGTATTAGTATTTCCATTTTACACATGAAGAAATTTAAAGATCAGGGAGGCTAAGTTACTTGCAAGATCACAGAGCCAGGTCTCACAAACAAGTTTGTCTGAGTGGTGAGCCCACTCTTGTAAGCACTGTTGAATACCATAACTTTTCCAGATAGCAATTTCCAGGTACAATTAGGCACCCAGAAATTTCATATATGCAATCACCCTAAAGGTGAATATTCACCAAATTTCTCACTTTTATCCAGATGCTTGGCTTCGCATAGGCCAAATTGAACTGTGGCCTATGCAAAAGTTTCTAACCCCATTGCTTTCATACTCTAATTTGGGGTTTTTTTTGAAATGATTTTTTATTTGCATTCTGGTTTAAGAATCAAGTCCCTAAACTTACGCGAACTACCATTTTGAGCTTCGGTTACCCTTGGAGAGCATGGGATGTAATCAACCTCCTTAAGTACTTTGAATTAAGTGATATGCAGAGAACAGCTTGCCTTTAATAGATCTCCTTACCTGATCTCAATGGGGCCCCGTCTCAGGTATTAAAAAGAAGAAATCCAATTAGTTTTAATTGCTGCTCTCCATGGACGTGTTGCCTTCTTATTGGCAGATGGCAGCTGGTGTTGCGGAGGAAGCAATGCCTCTTAAATTGTTCAGGTGCATATATCCCTCCCCCTTCTTCTTCACCACACTTTTTACCCATAATGCATCATACAATTCATATATTTTCAAGGCCTATAACTCCAGAGTTAGGACTATGAGTATTAAAAAGTGATGATCTCCTCAATGGAGGGTAGTTCTATTCCTAGGCCACTTGATATTCCCTTGGCTTGGTCTAGTTGAACATTTACTGGGTGTGGGCTCTATGTCTGAGATTGGGAAGGTGGTCCGGTGGTTAGACAGGAAAGTTTTCACAGTAAATTCGCATAAATCCTATCACCTTATCCTTTTGGAGCCTAGAATAATGAGATGTATATAGCAGGTGTTTATACTTAAATTTATTTTTAACATATTTATATGTTAAATTTATATTTAACAAATGTCAAACATATGAATGAATGAATGATTTGGGTTCCCTTCCCAAGGCCTCAAAGCAACAATGGCCCCTGACACTAAGAGGAAATGCTCAAGATTCTGTACCCCTCACCATAAATTTTACTGTCAAATTTGCCCAAAGACAAATCTCAGACTTCTACAACTGGAACTATCTTTAAGACATTATGTAGTTCAGCCTTGACTTTAGGCAGGTTAACAAACTGTACTGTAGAATAAATAGCAGTATGAATGCATTATTAGGTGAAGAGGCAGACACAAATGCAAACAATTTTTTACTGTATGATGTAATTGATGCTAAAATAGAAATATGTGCAAAGAGCTTTGTGCTTTGGTAGCATAGGAAAAAAGAGGGCTTAACTTTAGAGGGACGGTGAAGGATCAGGGTATGCTTCACAGAGTTTGCGACACTTGACATTTGATATTTGAAGGATCAAAAGGAGTTAACCCAGGAGAAATAAGGAAGAAGTAAAAGTGGAAGCAACATGTACAAAGTTATATTGTCACAAAGAATATGAGATCTTTATTCTGTTCCTAATTGGAGGTCCTTGTGGCAAAGGTTGATTAAACACCAGAGGGATATGGTCATATTTTCATTATAGGAAATCACTCTGGTGATAGTATAAGGAAGAGCCCAGAAAACCATTTTCACTTGATACCAGACCCTTGCTAGCTTTTATGGCTGCACTGCCATGGTAAACTGAGAAAAATGTAAGACATACAGCTCACACTTTTCCCCCTTGGGTTTTTTGTTTTAGAAATGAGAACACACCAAGTTGTTGGGAATTGCTATACTCAGTCAATGTTGAGCTACCCTGTCATGGATGATGGCAGAAGTGTTAAGTCAAACATCTGTGCTACATGTGCTTTACTTTTGGTGTTTATAACATTGTGAGAGAAGGATAGAAGTAGCCCATCACAAGGTTCCCACCCTCAGAGGGCTTATTACTTGCCTGTGAGAGAAAAGAAGCCTTGCAAATGTCTAGAAGTGCTTCCATGCTGGTATATAAATGTAGGCTGCTTAATGTTTCTGTTTTTTATATAGTTGGTAATGATTTGTTAAACTTGATTACTTTTCAATATGTAATCAAAGTATTTTTCAATGTATTTACATGATCCTCACCTCAAAAGGAACACCTCCCCTTTATTTAGTTTCTCTACCGAGAGGCAACAAATATCACCAAATTCATGTGTGTCTTTCTAGACTAGTCTATGAATCTACAATTAAGTATAAATATTTTTCTTTTAACTTTTTTTGGACAAATTGTGCCATACTATACACACTGCACTATACCTTGTTTTTTGCATTTACGGTGTATCATGGAGACCTTTTCATATTAGCACATGCAGAGTTACGTAACAGTAGCTACCTCACAGCATTGCTGTGAGAATTCAGCACAACAATCCATGCAAAGGACTTAGCATAGTGCCTGACACCTACAAAACATTCAAGGAACGGAGGCTGAACTCACTCTGGTTCATTAATGTAGGAAAAGTTGATGGAACAAAAAAAAAAAATCCCTCAATTTCAAAGTAACTATTCTTGACAATATAAAAAGATTTTCACTTTGTTGGGATTTTTAAAAAGTGTCAAGAGCCACTAAAAATTTAAACTTTCTTTTGACCAATTCTATGTCCCTCAATGCACCAATTTTTTTCAGAGCTACCCACATATCTTTGTTTCTTAGGGTGTAAATTATACGGTTGAGGGCAGGGATAAGTACTGTATACAGAAGGGAAAGCAACTTCAACCAGTCTTCATACTGAGGCCCTGATGGAAAGCCATAGACAATGCCCAGTGTCCCATAATAGAGACTAACCACTGTCACATGGCAGGAACAGGTGGAGAAGGCCCACTGCTTCCCTGTAGCAGAAGGAATCCTCAGAATGGTGGAAATAATGTGAGTATAAGAAGCCAGGGTCAGCAGAAAGGGTCCAAGGACAAATAAAGAGGTGCATACGAAAGAGACCATTTCAGCTACTAGAGTGTCAGTGCAAGCCAGTTTCATCATGGGCTTCAAATCACAGAAATGTTCAATCTCATTGGTGGAACAGAATGTTAAGTGAAAAATGAAGACCATGAGAGGAATGGGTGCCAGAAATTCAGCCACCCATGAGGCACCAGCTAGCTGTAAGCAACTACAATGGTCCATGATGTTGCGGTAGTGCAGTGGGTTACAGATGGCTATATGGTGGCTATGTGATGGCTAATGATCATAAGACATTACAGTCAGGAAAAAGCATTCTGTAGCCTCAAGGGCAACAAAACAGTAAATAAATACATAAAACTGGCAAGCACAGGCTGGGAAGGAAATAGGCAAATGAGCTTATAGCAATCTCCTCAGCATCATGGGCTCAGTGGTAGTAGTGTAGACAATCTCAAGGACGGAGAAGTGGCCCAGAAAGAAATACATGGGCTGTGTGAAGGCAGTGATCAGCTGACATCACAGTTAGGATCACAACGTTGCCCATGAGAGTCACTACATAGACGGTCAGAAATATTCCAAACAGAAGAAACTGAAGGCATGGCGATCCCCAAGACCTAAAAAGAAAATTTCTGAAATTTGAATCATATTTTCTTCTTCAGTGCCAGCCATGATTTGGATCTAAAAGAAATAAATAAATATTTGAAGACTAATTATTGATCTCATACTATTTTTAGAAAAAAATCAAACTGCTTAGAGGCTTTATACATATCGAGCATAATTGGCTGCTTTCTGGAAGTTCAGGATTCTTAAACTTAATTAATGAATTTGATCACAGTCCTCCAGGGGCCATTTGGAAAGTTAATCCATGACTTCAACTATCCCATCATATTTGGAATGTATAGACTCTTGAAACTGTGACTAAGACACACAAATATACACATTTTTCCAATATTTATTTTGAAAAATTGGGGGAAAATGTTCATTCAGTCCTTGGAGATTTTATGCTGGTTGTTTCTACTGCTGCTGGTGGTGCTGTCATCAACAATAAATATTCCTAATTACGTATGTGCAAATTGCATACGATCTATGATCAAATCGGTCTCCTGTTTGAGAAATTCCATACCAATTAAATTATATATATTGTATTCCATCATGACAAAGGATGTCTAATTGTTAAATCTTATTTGATAGCGAGTTCTCTGAACATTAGTAGAGAAAGCATAGTGGAGCAAAGGTGAACTAGTACTGGTGGGGAGATGGTACGGTAGAGTGGAAAGAGACATGTCTGAATTCAAATTGTAGCTCTGCTATGTATTAGCTGTGTGCCCCGGAGCTAGTCATATTACTTCTCTGATAGTCAGTTTTCTTATCTATACACTATCATATTAATTCTGTGTAACCTGTTTTGCATGATTACTGATCCACACTAGTCACTTAACACATTCATTTCATCCATTCAGCAAATATTTACTGAGTGCCTACTATGTGCCAAACTCTTTGATAGGTGCTTAGAATAAAATAGTTAAAAAGTCAATAATTCTATAACAAGTCAGAAATACTCTCTACATTTCACAGAGTTAACATTCTAGTGGGAGAGAAAGACTAAAAATAAGGAAAAAGACCTATAAAGAATTTTGAGTTGTTTACTATCAATGTAACAAACAAGGATCTAAAATAGGAAATACGCTATATATGTGTGTTTGGGAGAGGAATATTTTGGTTGGGGTGGTCAAGAAAAGCCTAAACAATTGTAACCTGTAAAAACCAAGGAGACAATAATTCAAGATTGGAAGTGGGGGTGGAGGAGAGTATTATTCTAGGCAGAGGGAATAGCTCTTGAGCAAGGAAAAATTGAGTGTGAGAAAAACTAAAATAGGAAAAATAGGAAAGGGAAAGATCAATCAGATTATGGAATTTAGATTTTTAAACACTGTAGGAATCCACTGGAGGATCTTAAGCAGCAGTGATCAAATTTACAGCTTAAAGTCACTTTTGCTGCAGTTTAATAAATGAATTAAAGGAAGAACTTCATGGGTAGGGTGAGACAGTTAAAAGACCATGTCAGTGGACCAGGTAAGAGATAATATTATAGTAATTGGGTAGTTGCAGAAAAGATGGTGAAAAGACAGATTCAAGACACATTTTGGAGGTAGAAATGTCAGGACGTACTGACACATTAGATGTGAGGAGTGATAAAAAGTGAACTATTAGAGATGACTCATGGGTTTCTGGTTTGAATAAATGGTGCCATTTACTTAAATGATGAAAATTATGTGGAGAGAAAGTTTAGGGGAATCATAAGTTCAATTTACATTAAGTTTGAGATGTCTATGAGAATTCTGGGTGGAGAGGAGAGGCAGATGGCTAGATTTGAAAGTATGTAGCCCAGAAGAAAGGGCTGGACTAGGGTTTAGATTTAGGAGTTATCTGAACATAGAAAACATTCAATGCCAAGGGAATGGGTGAGATGACCTACAGAGAGATTACAGACATAGAAGAATGCACTGCACTGAGCTTTAAGACCCTCTTTCCCTTAGGTCTGACAGAATAGGAGAAGCCAGGAAAAAAGATTGAAAAGGAGGAGTCAGTGAGGTAGGATAAAAACCAGGAGGAAATATGATAACAGAATTCATGTTTCAAATGGATTGTTGATTGTGTCAAAAGCTGTTGTGAGATTAAGATGAAGACAGAGAATAGTTTCTTGCATTTGGTTACATGGATGATAGATTCAGTGGAGTTATGGAGACTGAAGGGGAGCAGAAAAATCAGGTAGTAACTATATAGAGAGAAACATTATCTTACCTTTTGTAGGCTGATGAGAATGATTCAGCATAGAGGGGATATTATGAATTCGAGAAGCAAAATCTTTTAAAAAGTGAGAGGGGATGGGATACAAAGCATGGGATACAAAGCACAAGTGGAGAGGTTAACCTTTGGTAAAGGCAGGAACACTTCATCTTTTTAACAGGAGGAGGGCCAGAGAAAGTAGATGCAGTTGTAGTTAAGTTGCCATATTTAATCTTAGGAAGATGACTGAGATTGCTTCTATGGCTTCCATTTTCTCAGTGAAGTATGAGAAGAGGTCATCATAAGTGTGAGGCCTGGGGAAGGCATGTGGGAGGTTTGAGGGCAGAGGAAAGACTATAAAATTGTCATACCTGGAAGTGAGAAGACTGTCCTATTAGAACAAATACTATGATTTCCCAGCAGTATTGAGTGGCAATTTGATCACTGAAATCATGAATTTAAGAAGGTGAAACTAGACTGCTTTCTTGTGTGATCTTCTCTGACAATGCTTAGCTGCCATGGTGGAGTAGGAAGACAGTTGGTTTAAGTCGAGTTCGGGGTTTGCCAAGTTAAAACAATGGAAGAAAAGAGGAGCAAAAGAACTGAGAGATATTTGCAAAAAAAAAAAAAGAGTCATAGTGAAGGACTGTGTGATAAATGGTACATCTCTCCCACTTTCTTCCACTGATCATCAAGTCATGAGATGTCGAAGATACAAAGGACTTTTAAAATATCATTTGACCAACCCTTTAATTTTATTACTGAGAAAGAAGATCCAGACAGGTAAAGTGCCTTTCTTTGGATCTCAGATACAGTCAGTAATAGAGCAGGAACTGACACCCAGGTCTCATTTTCCCATTCTTTCTCCTTTCATTATACCGTGCTCTTATATTTTTTGTTCACTTTTCATCTCCCTTCAGTGCCCTGAACAGGAACCTAATGTATTATATGTAAGTGCATGAAGGAAGACTCACCTTCCATTTGGTAATTTACATGTCTGAAGCATAATTCCTTTTGAAGAACTTTCAGATCCATTATTGTTTTTAATCCTCCAAACTATCTTGTGAGGTATTTGGGAATAGGTCTTTTATTTGTCTCATTGGATTTACAGACGAGAAAACCGATAATGATGATTACTACACCGCAACATTGTACTTGTATTTCAATTATAACTCTTTCTCCTGGAGATAAAAAGTTAATCTTATGCGTGTTGATGTAAATGTGAATTTACAAGATGCTAATTATATTATGAGCCAGGAGTTTTTGTCAGGTAACTGGATAATAGGAGCCATATGGAGATTGCCATCATCTGATCTGAACAACAAATGTAAGAAATTGAGGTAGATTTCCATGATGGAGATATATAACAAAAAACCTGCTTTATGAAAAAGGGGTTTGGAGGGCAGAATGTAGTAAACTTTTTCAGAGCTATGGTGGGTGTCCAGCTTTGAATGGGGGCAATAATCCCTGCCCTGCAACCTCACGGGGTTATTGTGGGACTCAAATGAGAGAAGAAGAGAGGGAATATTCCAGGCAGAGGGAATAATGAGCAAAAACGTCCGGTAACCATTGATTTTGGATAGAGTGTTTGGGCAAAATGAGTAGGGGGCTGAAGACAGAAAAGGGAGGGACACACATATTTTTTGGAGAAAGAAAGATCAGAAAAGGATTTCAAGAAATGTGCCGTAGAAGTGGGAAAAATAAAGAGAGTGATGTCACAGGGTCCAAGGGAGATGTGGAGCCATCGGAATTGCTAGTAAAGAAGGTGCCATGAATATTGCAGCTCTGCAGCAAGAATCCCTGCTGCAGTGAGGTGGGGAGGTGAAAAGGAAAAACAACAAATGTGAGTTATAATTTCAAAAAGAAATTACATTGTTGGTGAAGTAAAGGAGGGAGGGAGAGAGCCAAAAAGCTAGGGGTAGAAGAGAGGACAGAGGGAAAATATTTGTATTATTGCTTTTTTTTGTTTGTTTCTTAGCAAAGGAGAAACTTGACCAAGATTTTGGGCAAAAAGTCTAGGTCCAGAGAGAAGGAAATGTGAAAGACATACAAGGGGATGGATGGTGGATCGAGGAGAGTCTCCAAGGAGGTTGGAAGAGATGGGATGGGGAAATACACAAGTGGAGACATTGTCTTCAGGCAGGAGAGAAAGGTCATCCTTTAGAAGAGGGGAAGTGGGTAAAGATGGGTGTGGATGGTGATTATGAAGATAATTACCTCATCATTTTCCTTCCACTTGAGTTTGGAGACTCAATGAGCCCATGGCAGAGATGTTCACTTTGCTTCCTCAGAGCCTGTCTTCTTCTTTCATGTACATATATGGAGCCCAAAATGCTTAGCAGAGACCAAAGTGGGCTGCTAAGACAGGTGGCTGGTTTGCTGTACCACTACTGTGTTGTATGATCAGGAGTAGATCCAGCAACAGCGTGACAGACACATTATTGTATGTCCTTTAAAAAGATCCAGGAGGACCTTAAGAATTATGGCTTTCTAGCCTTTCTGTTTATATATACATAATTATACTTTTCTCTCTAACTTTTCTGGAGCCCGAAAGCCTTCCAAAAGGAAGAAGTAAGAGTATGTCACCCAAAAGCCCTTTTAGTTTTCAGGTGGTTGTGGCCAAAGCATTTTTAGCTCCTGCAGTTATCTCCTTTGGGTTTAGAAAGAGCATAATGCTTGCCAATGTATCTATCTTTTAAACACTCCAACAACCTTCTGCAAGCAGGGACTGGTAGACACAGTTCAAACAAGAAAACCAATTATCTTTAAATTTGGCTCCCAGGGGAGCTTTGCTTTTTAATTGAGAGATCGATGTTGGGTTCTCGTGACATCCTGAACTTCCATTCAGTGACTGATGACTAATGGTGTGAAATTGGATATTGGAGTATCTGACATGTCACACGGGTCAGAGCCACGATCCATCTAGGCTGGCCTCTGGAGGCTGCTGAAATCTCCAAGCAATAGTTTGGGAGGGTACAGTGTAAAAAGTATTGCAACTAGTGACAGAAAAATCTAGGTTCTAGATCTGGAACTCACGCAGTCTGTGCAATCTGGTGTCATTTATCGTCACTTAATCCCAGTTTTCTCAGCTTTGAATGGGGGCAATAATCCCTGCCCTGCTGACCTTACGTGGTTATTGTGGGACTTAAATGAGATGCTGTGTGGGAAACCCTTTTATTGACTAGAAAGCTCCATGCTCCATGCTAGTATCATATTTAAGGAGCATGAGAATGATGTTGCTGACTGTAGATGTGGAGGATAATTTTGTCTCAAAGTTCAAAGAGGCCCAGATTCCTAGAACTGGAAGTGGAACTCTTACTTTTTGCATCATTAAATATAGCCTGAAAACATCCAAATCCCCTCCCCGCAAAGCCCTATAGTCAACCTTAAGTGAATTCCATATTCTAATTAAAAGCACAACTGTTATAGCTTGGTTTTTATAATCAAATTAAAAGTCTTCTTACACAAACTGTCAGAGGCATTTTTCAAACCAGTTACCCTGTCATTTTCCCATCCTTGGTGGACGGATTGCATCTGGCCTCCTGGGTAAGTTTCCTCAGTGCTGATTTTATATGCTTCCATTACTTCCTGGGCTGTACAGAAAATGGTTGGGGAGTGGGCCCTCTCAGTGAGCCCTCTCCCTTGTTTCTTGGATGGTTGTGTGAGCATCCTTTAATGCCGTGTGAGCACCCTGTAAAACAGAGTACTCTCAGAGATATGACCATTGTCTCTGTTATCCCAGAACATCATCATTGTCGTCATTCAGTTATAGCATTCACACACAATATCAGGCCCCTACTTGGTGTCAGGCAATACTCTAAATGCTGGGGATGCAAAGGTGAAGAAAAGGTGGAAAGCTGACTTCATGACTTAGGAGCTCAATGTCTAGCGGAAGTGACAGACATGTAACAAAACAATTAAATTGCAACATGATAAAGGCAACAATAGGACTCTGTATAACATGTAGATGGAGAACAGAGAAAGGAATTTGGGGGTCACTTTGCAGGGAGGTATTAACAGTAAAGGCCTATTGGAGAACCTGCCATCTGCATTGTTTTTGTTTGTTTTCCAAAGCAACTCCCCCATTTATCATTTTATTAATCTTTACAGTGCCTTGGGTTTTGAAGGGCCACTAGAAGTCTGTCAAGCCAGCAAGAGGGAAGAAACAGTTTCAATCAGAGAGAATAGCATGTGTCACTAAGGAGAGGCAGGAGAGAAAACTGGAGAATTAGGCAGGCACTAGAAGATGGGGTACCATGGACACCATCCTAGTGAGTGTGGGCTTTATCCTGAGATCAGTGAGGAGCCATTAAAGGGTTTCAAACAGGGAGGTGGCACAGTTCCGTTTTAGAAAGTTATACATGTTTGGTGGCTATGCAAATAAGTTATAAGTAAAGGAAGAGACTTGATGCAGGAAGTCCAGTAAGGAGACTTCAATTTGGGAGAGAATGGCGGCCATTATAAAAGGAGAGGAGGCAATAGCTTCAGATGATGGTATTAATAATATCATCATCATTATCACTAAGGTCATCTTCTCTTTTCATTATCATTCAACTTTATCAAAAGTAATTTCTGGAAGAAAACAACTTTCCTGAGTATCCCTTAATATATAGCTGGATCATAACCCTGAAGTT
Source organism: Indri indri (assembly GCA_004363605.1). Classification (NCBI taxonomy): domain Eukaryota; kingdom Metazoa; phylum Chordata; class Mammalia; order Primates; family Indriidae; genus Indri; species Indri indri. The sequence continues at coordinate 138,146 of RJWJ010001089.1, forward strand.
CATGTGTGACTTGGTTATTTGATGTCAACTCACACTTGCCATAGAAACAACAGCACTCCCAAATCCCTGGCCTTCCTAGAGAGACCCCCATAGAGTACAAAGTGCTTGAAAAGCCTTATGTTTGTGATTAAATACAGTTGTTCTATAATAATATTTACCTGAATAAATGAATGAATAAATTAAGGAATAAATGTATGAGTATAGTTTACTGACACAGGCAAAACTCCGTACTAGACACCGTGGGAGATGCAAGGATGTCTCAGATATAGCTCTTGACTTTGAAGGAAATGCAAAAATCTTTCTAGCTCATCAAAGTGACACCTCCTTCCTAATTGCCAGTTTGCTGGTCACTAAGACTCAACAAGAAGTTTGATTAAAAGAAAATTCAATAAATGTCACATAATCCTTCATATGCAAAGAACACTAACTTAAAGATCACACAAGGTGTTGGGGTTTGGATTTTCAGTTGATGAACTTTTTAAAAACTAATTTTAATGAAAAATACATAATTTGTACATAGTAAATAATCAAAACTATATTAACTAAGCCTCCTTCCAACCCCAGACCTCTGGTCTCTCTCCCTAGAGGCAACTACTATTAGTATAAACAGTTTGTTGGGAGTACTTTAAAAAATTTTGTATGCTTATACCAGCATTTATATCCATTTATATTTTTCCATATTTACACAAAAGTGATCACACAATACATAATAATTTTATGGAGCTTTTCCATTTACTATATCTTGAAGATCATTCTGTATCTGCACATATAGATCAAACTCATACATTTTAACATTTGCAGAGTGTTCTGGCATATAGATGAGGCATTATTTATTTATTTTTGCTCCAGAGCCTGTTTGCTAAGAAATAAAACATTATAGGGACAATAAAAATTCCTTTTGTCCCCAACCTCATTTCTCTTGAGCCTAGGGGCAACCACTATCCTAAAGGTGGTATATGTCCTCTGTGTTCATGTTTTTATACTTCCACTATGTATGAATGCATCCATAAACAGCATGTGGTAGTATTTCACCTGTTTTACATTTCACACAAATGAAATCATAACTTCTTGCAACTTGCTTCATTTTTCCATTTCACATTTCTATTTTCAGACCTATCCTTGTTGATACATAGAGTTCTCATTCACATTTTTATTTACCTTGCTCTTCATTATACTGAATATTGGTGGCTGGTTTGTTTTTCCTTCGAGCTTACTCGCTAAAAATATGAGTCCTACAATTGTAATTATTTTTCTCAGATCCTTGCTTTGAGGCTGCACTGGATATATTAATAAAAGCATGAGAGATTCTTATAAATTGAAAAGAGAAAATAAATTGAAAACCTGAAAATTTGGAGGAGCTAGAAAAGAATGGACATTTACGTTAAATATTTTAGCCATTACAAGTGTTGCAATGAATGTCCTTGAACAAGTTTCCAGTATTTCTTTAAGATACCTAGCAGTTGAATTGCTGGCTTGGAGTATATACATATTTTCAGTTTTACTAAGTACTGCCAAATTGCTCTCTAAAGTCAATGTATAAATTCATATTCCCGCAAGCAGTGTATAACAATTTCTGTTTCCTCACATTTCTGCCAGCATGTGGTATTAGCAGATGTTTTTATTTGGGGCAATCTGATGGCTATGGAATAGTTATCACTGTGTTAATTTAATTTGCATCTCCCTGATTATTTGTGAAGATAAGTGTGTTTTTATCTATTTACTTTCCATTCAGGTTTTTCCTGCTGTTCATTGTCCATTAATATTTTGCCCATTGTTAATTTGGATTGGTTGTTTTACACTAAATGTAGTCCTTTATGTAGTCTGTGTTTATTTGTTTGTTATATATTTGTTGCAAATGTATTCTCCAAGTCTGTCACTTGCCTATTAACTTTATTATAATGTGTGATAGGAGGACAGAAGCTTTCCCCCTCTTGATGTGTTCAAATTAATCAGTCATTTACAATTTGTGCTTCTCATGTCTTATTCAGGAAATCCTTTCCTACCCCGATAGTGTATTATCCTAAATTTCTTTTAAAATTTAAAAGTTGTTTTTAACATTTAGTTATAAAATCCATCTGGAATTTATTTCCATATATGATGTAATGTAGGAATCTAATGTTATTTTTTCTGATATGAATAAGCAATTTTTCTTACCCCATTTATTGAGCAATCCATCCTTTCCTCCCATGATTTGCAATACCAGTTTTGTCATATAGCAAAATTCCTTATAATTTCTGATTTGTGTCTGGGTCTCTCTGTTCTCCCGCTGATCTGTTTGCTTCTCTCTGAATAAATATTATACTCTTTTAATTACAAAATTTTAAGTCTTGACATCTGTAGGACAAGTCCTTTCTGCTTGTTCTTCTTCATAATTGTCTTAGATTGTCTTGATCCTTTAATTATTCATAGGAGTTTTGGATCAGCTTGCTCAGTTTCATTAAAAAATCCTGTTGGAACTTTGTTTGGAATTGCATTGAATTTATAGATTAATTTTTTTTTGGTATCGGACACCTTTAAGTTGAGTCTTTCTATATTTGAAAATGGTATACGAGGGCTGTCTGGAAAGTATCCAGCTATGTATCCATTCTCGTTATATTAACAATGGCTGGATACTTTCCAGACAGCCCTGGTCTATCTCCCTTTAGTTAGATCTTCTTTTATATCTTTCAATAGTGCCTACAATATTTTCCATAAACATCATGGGCATCTTTTGTTAGATTTATACTTAGGTGCTTAATAATGTAGCCTGTTATCATGCATGGTAGATTTATTTTAACTAGCTTTATGGAGGTACAATTTACAAACAATAAAATTCACCAATTATAATTTTATGAGTTTTGGCAAATGTATACAGTTGTGTTATTGTCACTACAATCAAGATGTAGAATATTTCCATCACCCCCAAAAATTTCCTCATGCCCCTTGAAGTCAGTCTCTTCCCCCCACTGAGTCCTTGGTAATCACTGTTATGTATCCTGTTACAATAGTTTGCCTTTTTTCTAGAATTTCATATAAATAGAACAGTACAGCAAATAGTCCTTTGTGCCTGTCTTGTTTTATTCAGCACTACATTTTTAAGATTCATCCATCATTTTTGCTTGTATCAGTAGTTTCCTTTTTATTGCTAGGTAGTATTCTAGTGTATAGATGTACCACAGTTTGTTTATCCGTTCACCAGTTCATGGTTGTTTGCAGGTTTTGACTATAATAAATAAAGCTACTATGAACACTCACATACCAAGTCTTTGTGTGGACATGTTTTCATATCTCTAGGGTAAATTCCCAGGGGTGGTCTTCCTGGGTTATACAGTAAGTGTGTTTTTAACTTTATAAGAAATCGTCAATCTGTTTTACAAAGTTGCTGTGCCATTTTGCATTCGCACCAGAAATGTGTGCAAGTTCTAGCAATTGTCCCACATCCTCAACAACGCTTGATATTGTTGGATGCTTTTTTTTTTTTTAGCCAGTGAAAAGTAATTTTTTAAAGTTACATTTTCTAATTTTTTTGCTACTGTATAAAAATATTACTGATTTTTAAAAAATATCTTCTATGCAGCAATATTGACGAACTCCATTAACAGTACAAATAGTTTGCAAACTCTTAGCTTTCTACATAATCAGATAGTCCATAAATAATGACACTTTCTTCCTTTCCAATGCTTAAATCTATTTTTGTTCCTTGCCTTAATGAATTGGCAATGATCTTTGGCAAATGCAATGTTAAATACTAATTTGCAGAATAGATATCATTGTCTTGTCTGCGGCTCTAATGAGAAGGTTTTTAAAGTTTCTACATTAATTATAATGTTTACTGTAGGTTTTTGGTAGATATCCTTTGTCAGATTAAATGTTTCCTTCTATTCTTGATTTGTTTAGAGGTTTGGGGTTTTTTTTCATAGAGAAGTGTTGAATTTTATTTATTTTTCTTTATCTGTTGAGATGAGTACATATTAAATAGTGACTTGTAAATGGATTTTCTGAAGTTTGACTATCCCTTAATTCCTGAAATCAAGCTCATTTGGTCACAATGTACTATTTTTTATAAATTTATTGAGTTCAATTTGCTAATGTTTTAATTAGGACTTTTGAGATTTTTTATCAAGAGTAAGATTGGTATATAATTTTTCATCTTTCTTGGCAGCTGGTCTGGTTTTGGTATCAGGGTTTTACTAGCCTCATAAAATGGGTCGAGTAGCTTTTCCTCTTTCTATTCTCTGGAACGTTTTATATAATATAAAGATTATCTGTTCTGTGAAAGTGTGATAACACTTACTTGCAAAATCACATGGGACTGATGACTTTGGTTGCGGAGGGGTTGGCTACTGATTCAAATCTCTTCAGCATTTAATGGCCTATTCATGTTTTCAATTTCTTCTTAAATAAAATTTTGGCGATTTTTATTTACTATGGAATTGTCCATTTCATCAAAGTTTCCTTATTTATTGGTATAAAATATTTCATAGTATACTTATGGTTTTAAAAATTTGAAATATTTATTTAGTCATGCCCACATCTTCATTGCTAATAGTGATCATTCAGGTCTTAATTCTTTTTTACTTATTCAGTTTTATCAAAGTACTTCCTATTTTATTAACCTTTAAAAAATTAGGTCTGAGCCTTATTAAACATTTTTATTTTTTTATTGCTGTTTTCCATCTCATTAATTTATGTTTTAATATTATTTTCTTTCTTTTTACATTCTTCTGGTTTGCTTCATAGTTGTTTTTCTAACTTCTTGAGTTGACTACTCAGCATATGAATATTCAGTTATGTTGTTTCATATTGTATACATCACATTTTCTTATGAGTTGCACCCCACAATGTAGCACGTGTCATTAAGTAATACTTGTTTATAATTTCCATTTTTTTAAAATTTTGTTTGGAAGGTTTTCTTTGTTTAAATATATGGGAGGTTTCTTGGATTTTTTTTTTTTTTTTTTTTTTTTTTTTGGAGACAGAGTCTTACTCTGTCCCTCTGGCTAGAGTGCCGTGGCATCGTCCTAGCTCACTGCAACCTCAAAGTCTTGGGGCTCAAGTGATCCTCCTGCCTCAACCTCCCGAGTAGCTGGGACTACAGGTACATGCCACCACACCCAGCTGATTTTTTTCTATTTTTTTGTAGAGACAGAGGTCTCACTTTTGCTTAGGCTGGTCTCAAACTCCTGAGCAAGGAGAAGTGATCCTCCTGCCTCTGCCTCCCAGAATGCTAGGATCATAGGCATGAGCCACCACACCCGGCCAGTTTTTGAGATTTAAAAAAATTATTTTGGATGTTTTTATTAATTTTTCTTGCATTTTGATGAAAATATTATTAATATGATATTGCTCATTTTAATTTATTAAGATTTCATCTGATACCTGACTTGTGTCTAGTTTTAGAAATGTTTCAAATATGGTTGAAAATAATATATATCCTATATTTGTTGGGCCCAAGATTCAATATGTATGTGGGTATGTATTAAATATTAACTCAAATTTTGTAGTTGTGTTGCTCAATATTACATATTCGTACATCCTTGTTTTATCAACTTCTGAGAGGGGTGTGTTAAAATTGCCCTGTAGTAATAACGATTTGTCAGGTGTGGTTTTTCCTGTTCTTCTGACAAACTGCTTCATCTTTCATGGTCTCAGGGATCTTTTTGTAAAATGAAATGAGAAATTGTGTGTAAAACAATAGGTACTGGGATTGGTACGGAGCAAGCATGAATAAGCTAGAGCTGCTCTTTTTTGTTCATTATTACTGTTCTGCATAACAGTAAGCCCTGCCTTCTCAAGATGCTCTCAAGATGGCTTAGTTTTAGAGAGTAAGGTCTATCAGCAAGAACAGAGCCCAAACAAGGAATACTAAATCAAGTTGGTCAGGTCACATCACCTAGGCAGGGGCAGTGATAATTTGGGGTCACCACATCCACCAAGAGAGGCCGTTGTTTCTGTAATGAGCATGTCTTAGGAGGTTTCTTCTAGTCACCTAAGGGAGAATGGTTTGGAATGGGTGGGCAATGACAGAACAAGGTAAGTGCCAAACCTTGGAACCCTTGCTCCAGTTCAGCAGGGCTCCAGGATGTTGGAGCCTCCTAAAAATTTTTGAAGGAACACATGGCTATCGGTAAAACTTTAAAGATTCCAGGCACTACCAAGGGTCATTTAAAAAAATATTTTTCTGGAAAAATTTTGAGTGTTCTTATGAGAAATAATGTTCTCTGAGGTATTCGAGTAAGGCAAAAGAAATGGTTGGGAAAGCTGTCCTCCTTCCTGAAGATAGTTTTAGTAGAAAGCCCTTGTAAAGACCAGATGATATGGTGATCCGCCACCCCTACCTATACATTTTCTAAGTGAATGGGATGGCAGAACTTTTCAGGGTATCCCTCCTTCCCTCCCCTCCTTCCTTCCTTTCTTCTCCATCCTTCCTTCCTCCCTTCTTCCCTTCCTCCCTGTGTTTCTCCCTTTATTTTCTTTGTGCCTCAGATCGGTTAAGACAGAGCTTGATCTTTAGATGTGTTGCTACTGATTTGGTCTACTGTATTCATTTCCCAGTACCTTGATGCCATCGTGTATGGCACAAATCTAGGATTTAAGAAAAGCAAAATGATCATTCCAATGCTGACTGGTAAAGTAGTTAAGCATGTTGACGCTGGATTCATACAGATTTGACTTCAAAATTCTAACTCTACCTCATACTGGCTGTGTGACTGAGCAAGTCACAACTTCTCTGATCCTCCTTTCCTCGTGTGTAAAATCAATTAGGATAAAACAGGCTGCTGTGATGATTAAATTAGATAATCTAAGGCTGTGGAAAATGTTTTGTGTTTGCCCTGAGCTAAGGTGATTCTCATGATACTAGGGAAAACACATACATAGGAGACCAAGAAGATTTTTAGGGACACGGACACATTAAAGCTACCACAGGCAAAGATAAAAAGCTGGAGGACCTGCAAGTCAGAGCAGGAGAGTTTTAAATGGGAGAAGATCACAGAAGCAGTGAATGATGGCATGGGCTTACAGAAGGTCAGATGAAAGATTGCGCTACTGAAGAGCACCATGTTCACCAGGCCCCATCACATAGCTGGAAGCCATTAGCTGCCTGCAGAGCCTTGGGGACATGATGATATGGTAGAGCAGAGGATTGTAGATGGCCACTTAGTGGTCATAGGCCACAGAGGCCAGGAGGAAGAACTCAGTGGCATCAAAGATTTTTTAAAAAGGGCTTAACCAGGCCATAGTACCAGAAAAGGAGATGGTTTGGCAATCAGATAACTCTGGGACTATTACTGAAGAATAGTAGAAGTCGTCAAAGGACAATTTGCAGAGGAAGAAATACATGGGGTGTGAAGTTGAGGACTGACCACAATGAGGGCAAGGAGGCCCAGGTTTCCAACCACTGTGACTGTGTAGATGAGGAGGAAGAGGGCAAAGAAGATGGACTGAAGCTAAGGATCATCAGTGAGGCCCACGAGGAAGAATTCACTCAATGTGCTACTCCTGTGGGATCACTGTAGGTCTACAGGAAGGATATGTGTGACAATGGTGAGACATATAGGGCTCAAATCCTTAAACAGAGACCTGCAGGGGCTGGCCGTTGCTCCCCAGGGCATGACATGTCATGTGTGGTGACTATGGCAAAAACTTCATCCTCGCTCACTGTTCTTTTGCTATCCTCCAGCCTACTGGCTACAAGGTTTAAAGGTATGAGGATGGAATTTGGAGTTAGAAGAGTGAGTCTGAATCTCACTTTTGCCTCTTACTGTGTCTGTGACCTTGGGCTGCTGTGTTAACCTCTCTGAATCTTCTCTGTAAAGAAAGATAGAACACCTATTTTGTAAAACTTGTTGTGAGGACTGAAGGTGATGGTGGGTGTATGTAAAATATCTAGCATGGCATGAGAGGAAGAGCAGGCACTCAATAATTCTAATTTCCTTCCTCTTTCCATGCTCTTCTTTTCCCCACCGTTGACCCTATCCTCAGCTAATGCCTAACTTGAGCATAGAATCAAGGACACAAATATTACACATGGGAAGGACTCTAGAAATTTTCAGGTCCTTTCATTATCAGTTGTGTGTCTGTGGGGAGGGAGCAGCAAAGTATATGTGGAGGGGGAATGACAAACACTGTAACACAGAAGTAAGAGGGCAAGCTCCAAGGTCAATCATATGTGGGTTAGAATCCAACTCTGACTTACGAGGTGTGTGACCTTGGGCAAACTACTTAACCTGCCTGTCAGTTTCCTCATCTGTAAGATGACAGTACCTAGTATTTCCTACTTCATTAATTTATTGCCAAGATGAAATGAGAGAATTCATGTAAAGCACTTAGCACAGTGTCTGGCACATACTAACAGGTGGTGAACGTTAGCCAGTATTATGATTAGGAATTTCCTGGTAGGTTTTTTCAAACCACACGCAAGCCCCTTTTTAGATTCTGCCACTTGGCCCCTGCTACGCATCCCTTCCTTATTGAGCTCCTGTTGCTAGTCGTTGTGTTGTAAGTCTCCAGTGCACTGAGGCATTATAAAGTGTGAAAACTATTGTGCTCTAACACTGTTTTAAAGATGGAGAAACCCACAAATTGGGGTGTGAAAAGGGGAAGGAAATTGCCCACAGTTGCCCAGGGATTTGGTGGAATACCAGAACTGGAACCCAGGTATCCTGTCTATAGTATTCTTTTCACTAAGGCATCACAGCCTCTCAGCCCTCCTCTTTTAGTGACATGGAACCCTTGTCTTCATCAGAACACAGGGGGCTGTTTCACCCATAGTTCTCTGAGAAATAGCAATGTTGAATTCTGCTTAAGGCCATGTTTACCCTTCTCTTAATCAGGGAGACTTTCAGTGTCTGACTGTACTTTATTTTAATATTGTTTTTCCTGTTACAAGGCAGGATAGCGAAGGACACACTATAGCATTGCACAGAGGATTTATATCATTGGATTTAGAGTCAGAACGCCTAAGTTTGAGTTCTTATACATGCTATTTGAGCTCTATAGCCTTTAGTAAATTCTTTCTGAGTCATAGGACCTTCATCTGTAAAATAAGAATAATAACATTTTCCCTCTAGTCTCACAGGTTTGCTGCAAAAATCCAATGAGAATCTCTAGAAAAATGCTTTTTGAACTGTAAACACAGAGTGGATACTCAGCATGTACTGGGATAGCCAAATCACCTTTAGAAAAATTTCTCTGACAATTGTTCGATTGCTGCTCCTGTGCGCCATCCTCCCTGGGTGCTGCCCTGGTATCTGCCAGCCCACCTTGGATTTCACAACACTGGCCTTCATCTTCCTGTGGGCTCCCAGTCAGACCCTGGAAGAGAAAACTATTAATAGATTAGCCTCTGGCAACCTGTAAAGGAAATCCCTGGTGTCCTTCTGCCCCTCTGAGGCTGTGGCTACCTGCTTTCGTTGATATTCCATTAAAGTCACATTTATGACCATCTTTGGGAAATGAAATTTCCATGGTTTATAGTACTGGTTATTAAAAACTTAAATATTATCCTGAATATAGTAGTAGCTACCATTAATAAAGTACCACATCTTATGCTGGATGATTGATACAATTTTATTTAATCTTCTTTATAGTGCTAAGAAGTAACTACTGTTATCATTCCCATCTTACCTGTCCTTTATCACCCACCTTCCTTCTTTGAATTTTCTAGAAGTCACAAGTATTCACTAGCCACTTTCCTGTTTGTGTACTCATCCAAAATGCTTCAGGCCAGCTTCAGTGGTTGGGCTCTTTCCAGATGTTCCCTTGGAAGACACAGAAAAGTCCATGTGCCACAGCAGTAAAGCCTCTGGAACTAAGCTCCAAGTTATAATCCTTCCCCATTTCCCCCTCTGGGCTTGGCCATTTCTCTGTAATTGGCAGAATCATTAATATAGCAAAGTTTCTGCCATCTCAAATGGTCTCCTGAGATGCCCAGAAAAGTAAGCCTAGAAGCTGAGCGGCTGTGACATCCAACATGGCGGGAGCAGTAAGCAGAGCCATCCCCAGTGGAGAGTTTGACTCATACTGAGAGTGTGGGGACCTGTAGTCATCTCTGAGATGTTTTAGAAACAGTTGGAAGAATAAAATTGACTATGAGATATATTGTATTATAAACTTTTTATCTAAAATGAATTCTCAGTCATATTAAAAAGTCTTAGCCACAATTAAAATACCAGTTCTTTTCCCAAACATAAGGATTCTAGGAGTTATGTGCAAAATGGCCAATACAAAATATGATAATAATGATATATTTCATTTTATGATCTGTCATATCACCTTGTTTATGCAACCCTTTACTCTGATTATAAACTATGAATTACTTTTAAGCACCAAAGAATTATTTAATTATTTTTTATGTGGACAATAAAGTTTCTGAGTGCCACTCAGTGTTTTAGTAAACACTCTTGTACTTCGAGTGTGTGTGGTGGCCAGTTGCCTTGCACCATATTTTCCATTTTTTATCAAACTAGGTTTGAGCTGTGGAAGACTTGCTTCTATGCATTTGTTTTATTTTTCCATTCAATAAATATTTATTAAATATCTATCATGTTCCTGTCATTGGTCTAGGAGCTAGGAATACAAAATCAATAGTAAATTAATACACACACTACATTCCCACTCCCCAGTACATGCATACATGTGCGCGTGTGCATGCACGTACACACACACAACACACACATACACACGGTCTCTCATTTGAAAGGTAAAAACAGCCTCACTCTACTTTGGTGCTAGCTTTTGTGGAAAATATTAAGTTATTATTCATTTTAAGGGCTAAAGCTGTTGATTTTAAGGCAAGAAAATTGTTTTAAAAGTAGACTTTATAGACATCTCCCTTGTGGACAGATTCATTTAATTTTATTGCTTGGCTATGCAGAATTCTGTAGCTATTTTAAGTAGAGAAATCATTCTTTTTTTCAAGTTAAATTTTAGTACATTAGGTGATATTTGAACCAGTTTATGGGCTTCTGCTGCGGCATGATGGGCTGACTCCACGTATTGAAGAACGCTGTCCCCAAATTTAATTATCTTGAAACATCACCACCACGTAGGATAAAATGAGCCATTTTGTTCATTGCATCTGCAGCCTTTGCTGAAATGGAGGTTATGGGATAACAACTTAAAGGCTAACTCATTAATGCTCAGGGATGAATGAGGTAATGTGTCAGCAGACCAAATTGGTGCCCAAATGTTTTCATCTAGAGACCCGTATCTCTTTCCCACATTGTGATATATTAATGGGGATGTCTTTATCCATTGTCACTGCCTGTAGACATTTGAATAACGTAGATGCAATACTTTCTGGGAACTCAGCCCTGTGTACTATCAATTTCTCAAACTCCAAAGGTCTCTCAGTGGCTAGAAGCAAAATTCTGATGGTGCCACAAAGTGCCTAAATTATAAGGATTCAAACCACGGCATCAGTGCATTTTCTGCTTTTCTCTCATAGGTGTTTACTAGTGAGCATTGCACCATTCCTAAATATTTGATGGGGGGCATGGAGTAAATTAGCCCTGCAAATTGTGAAGGCTATGGATTTATGCCCAGCTGAAAGCATTTTCATCCTCACAATGATGAAGCGGGTGACCTTTCTGATGTTAATTTGCTTCTCCATCTGTACCTTGCATTTCGAGAGGATGTGAGGAGCAGGCTTTATGCTACCCAAATGTGTTTTCTTCTTTTGTGTATTGCTGTGCTGATGACTTGATGGAGGTGTCACCTATACTGGGGACAGATCCTGGGGATGTCCTTTCACCGATCTACAGTGAATGAGGCCAGGAAATTCATCTTCATGGAGCCTGGAAAGTGAAGGGTTTTACTAGCCTCCTTGAAATGAGTGTCCTCCCTTAGTTATGATGTCATCTGGCTATTTGCTGTCTCAAATTAAATTTTCTCTTACTTTTCCCTGGCTCCTGAATGTGTATTGTGTAGTTCAGATGTTACAATTTCAAGTTACATATTTTTGAAAGATTTATTAAGCCAGTCAGTACAAGGAACTGTGCTAAATTCAATCACAAAATTTTGTTATTCTTACAACAGCCCTATGAGGTAGGTGCAATTTTATTTCTATTTTACAGATGAAGAAAGTGAAGCTCAGACAAAGTAAATAATTTTCCCAAGATCACATGGATGATATATAACTAAGCCAGGAATGGTGTTGAAGTCCTTCTGACTCTACAACCTATGCTCTTTTTGCCATAACACACTGAAATCATTTTTTTTTTTTTTAGAGTTTCGGACTCTTTTTATTTATTTTTTTTTTATTGTTTGTTATTATAGGGGTACAGATGTTTAGGTTATGTGTGTTGCCCTTGCCCCCCCCTTCTCTCTAAGTCCCAGTCCCAAGCGTGTCCATCTCTCGGAGGGTGCGCATTGCACTCTTTGTGTATGCATATATCCTCCTCCCCCTCGCCCCTCCCCCTTCCCCCCTCCCTCGCTACCCGACATCCAATAGATGCCATTCTTATATGTACACTTATGTGTTGTTCAGTTACTACCAATTTGATGGTGAGTACATGTGGTGCTTGTTTTTTCATTCTTGGGATACTTCGCTTAGTAGAATGCGTTCCAACCCTATCCAGGAGTATACAAGAGGTGCTATATCACCATTGTTTCTTAAAGCTGAATAGTACTCCATGGTATACATATACCACATTTTACTAATCCACTCATGTATTGATGGACACTTGGGCTGTTTCCACACCTTTGCAATTGTGAATTG